>WSYH01002862.1:0-56564 GCA_036426205.1 Ascaphus truei | reverse complement strand
GACAGTGAGTGGACTGTCCCAGACGTGTTGTGGACAGGCCCCAAGACAGCCGAGGTGGGAACTGACAGCGTCCCCGAGGACCGGTTGGCCACCGAGAGTCACCGCAGTGGTAAGGTATCTACCCTTTACCCCCTGCCAGGTGAAGCAAAGACTTTGAGTAAAGAGACAATATTCCATTCCCGCTTCTCAGTGGAAGCATCGCAAGTAGGTAGGGACAAGGATTGTGGGGCAAAGGATCTAGTAAAAGTTGCCTCCTTTGGGCCCAAAAAGAAGCGGCTCATTCGCCAAGTAGTGGACCGCGGGAAAGGTCCTGGCCGCCTGGCCTGCTGCTTCCAGGCCGTGGATGACCGGGTAAAGACCGGTTTGAAAGACACTGTGCTATTCCTTCCACCAGGGGGAGGAAGTAGTACTGAACCAGTGACTGTTATCCCAGAGGGTGCTCTCCGAGAGATTCACCCCTGGGGAGGCTCACGGATGCAAAAGTGAGGTACCCCCACCTTATCAGTTAGGGGCACCCCACAAATGGTCTCAGCTAGCGTCGGGTATTACTGGGTGTGATATGCCATGTTTTGGTGAGGTTAAAACCAATCTGATAAGTGTGCCGATTATTCAATGTAAATTTTCATTGTGTAAAAATATGTCGAGCAATGGCGTTCCCCAAGCGGGGACGTTGGATTTTTCACCAGGGGGAGGATGTAGCCAGGTCTCCCCACACCGTCAGTGCCCCCCTCACCTAGCTGCCGATCGCGGGGGCCGCCGCGTCCAATGGCGGCTCTGTCCGGCGATGGCAGGGGAGAGGGCGGTCAGGTCCCGGCTCGGGGGTTGCCGAGGACGCGTGCGGCCGGTTGCCAAGGCCGCACGCGCGTCACAGGGCTCCCGGCGCTCCCGGAGCCGGGCGGTAAGGGTGCCGCCATTGCCCCTTAGCTCGCGCATGCGCAGTGGTCGCGCATGCGCAGTTAGAGCCCCAGTCAGGGCAAAGTCGCGCGAGTGCGACACCAGGTAGGGAAAGGTTGAGGCAGCATCAGGGAGATCGCGCATGCGCAGTACAGCGTAGGAAAAGCCCGCGAAGCCCTAGCCTACCAGGGAAGGCTCTGAGCAAGGACTACAGATCCCATGAGCCTCTGTATGCCCCATGTGACAGAGCCATAGGGCTGGAACTCTGCAGAGGCAAGTGGATACAATTCGCGCGCTGCAACCACGCTAGTGAGTCAGGAGACCGGAGCCTCTGTGGGAAGGATAGGGTACAGGTAGTCAGGGACTCCCTGTACTAAGGCCAGTTATTCCCAGATAGCTCAGCTCCCCAGTAAAGTGAGTGTTGCCAGGGACAGCCAGCCCTCAGGTTAGGGACCCTGTCACTTGCATTAGTGGGAGCTGGGGAACAGAAGGGAAGAAAGGTATCAGCGGACGTAGTGTTAAGTTGCAGGGTGTTGCTGCATGCGCTGATAGTGATCAGTTAAGTGAGTTGGAGTCAGGGAGCTGTGAGGGAAGGAAGGGTGCGGGGAGCGAGTGCAGCTCCTGCACCCATATAGGTACCCACACCCCAGGTAGGCCCCAACTCCCCACTAGATTAGTGGGTAAGTGCTGAGGGAGGCCCAAGATAGGGACGCTGCCCTTAGTAGAGTGCTGCCTTGTCAGAGTCACGGCTGTTAGTGCTGTGAGGTCTGACAGGCAGGCACAGTGTTGTGTAGCACGTTGGCTGCACACATCCAGTGGGTCACAGCTTGTTGCTGCAGGCGCTGGGATTAGTTTAGTAACAGTCAGGGCTGGGAAGAGTTAGGAGAGTGGGGCAGGTCATTAACCCCTATATGCCCCTAGGAGTTTCCCCCAAAGCCATTACAGGTTGCTGTGCTGTAGGGACGGCCTATAGTATAGCGCGTGTCACTTAGTGCTGTAGGGACAGGTCCTATGTTAGGGATCCTGTCACAGTAGGATAGATTAGATAGGGACACAGCGGATGCTGCGGTTCCTGCTAAGAGTTTCGGATCCAAGTTGGGGTCCTCAGAGACTGGTTCGAGGTTGGGACCGCCCTGGCGGTCCGCGTGCAAGGAGTCCGGTGTGGGATCAGACGGAACCATCACACGACTGATCCTTTGTGAAGCCAGTTGGAGATCCGAGCACGGGAGTGCTCGGCAGGTACTATCTAATACACAAGTGCACCAACGGGCCCTTAGTATAAATAGTGACTGTGCAGTCACCCATTGACTCTCTCTGCAAGAGTACGGGACATTGGGTGGGGTTCTTTGGACACTAGGTGGGATCACCTGGTGTTGGGGAAGCGTCCTGCGAGACGTCGCGGTTAGTGTCTCCTCGTGAGAGGGACACCTGTCATGATATGTGTTATCTTATGTTCCTAAGTAAATCGTATTAGTTATTATACATCACTGTGTGTGAGTATTGATTATTAGTGATTGTCCTGCGAGGAACCACTCCCCCTCTGGTGGGAGCCATCGCAGGTGGAGGCGCTGCATCGTTGTAAGTGTGTACCCCTAGTATAATTGCCCCAGGTTCCCCCGTGGCGGAAGCTCAGCCCTCCTGCGAGCCAACAGGTAATGCACCACACCCGAGTAACATTGTATGTTCTCCTTCACCCCACACTAAATCTGCGATTGGGGGGGGGGGGGGAAATACCCGTTACATAAGAAAAAGTGCAACAGTTGAAAGAGGTTTGTAGAAATATGAATGTAAAAAACATTTCACTGGCACTTATTAACCTCTTCAGCTCCATGCAACTCATTGCTAACCATTGGGATGTAATAACTCTTGCTGTTTTTTGATGTCCTGATCACTGCCATTTTGGAATTTTTGTTGCATTCTTTCCTCAGATGTGACTAGCAGCTGACAAAATTAGCTTGTATAGCATGTTCTAGATAATTATAATTTTTATTACATATTTGTTATTGAGCTCTGCACAGCTAGTGTGCTTAAATTTGCAAATGCATACTATGGGCTTTCAATTATTTGCATTATAATATACATTATTATTATGTAAGACTGCACCTTTACTTAGTCAAAGTAAATAACCTCCACTTTCCCCTTTCATAATTATTTTTGCAGAATAGGACCTGGGGGTCTCTTAGGGCTGAACTGCGCTATTTTTAGCTTTAGGGACTCCTCCGGTTATCAAGGTATTTTATTTATCTTTTTATTCTATATTGTTTCTGGCACTTTTAGGAAAAAAATATTTGCACCATACAAACATCACTCCCACGGGCCAATAGAAAGCTGCTATCTCATCAAAGCATACTATGTCAATCAGTTGTGAGATACCAAAGAAAGCAGTACATTCCAAAGCTTTTCGCTGCAATGCTTTTCAAAGTAAGGATTTTAAGACAGAATCTGAAAAACAATGTAAAACACATTCAGTATTAAAAGCCTTTGCAAAATCAAGGAATATTGCACCAGTAAGTTATCCCAGTCCCATTCCACACCCAATCTCATTGCAAACTTTTAGGAGGGTAGTTACCGTGGAGTGTTTTGGGCAAAAGCCAAAATGGATTTGGATAAGGAAATTTGTCTTGGTCTAGTTACCGCTTAATTGGGAGTGGACACATTTTTCCATGACTTTGGGTAGTATTGGGAGAAGAAAGATTGGCCTGTAGTTGGAGACAATGTTTTTGTCCCCACTTTTGAAGTTTGTAACAACTCTGGTGGTTTTTCAGGTCTTTGGTATATGGCCTGTAAGAGTTGATTAGGGAGGAAAGCGGTGTGATCTCCACTTCAGATTTTCACATTGAAAATTGTAAGCACTGTTGGGAGGGGGTGGAGATATAGGTGTTTTCCCAGTTTGATCTTCATGATTATAGTTCGGGTTGTGCTTTGAAAGTAGGGAAGTAGCACACCTTACAAAGTATTAATTGAACGCGTTTACTATGTCAGTGGGATTTGTCAGAGTAGTATCATATTTTTTGATATTAGATGGCTAGAGGTTGTTGATGGCTAGAAAGCTGGAATACAGTATATTGTTAATGACCTTCCAGAAGTTTGTTGGATTTGCTGTATTTTGGTGAAGATTGTCAGAGTAATATTGGTCTTGTTTCCCTTGTGCATATATTCCGCAGGCATCTGTATTTGTTAAGATCCTTGGTAGTGCCAGTTACTTTGTATCTTTTCCACAAGCCCTAAAATGGTAAAGGGCAATAAGGTCGATTGTAACCCATGGAGGGTGGGCTCCCCATACTCCTATTGTGCGTAGTGAAGCATGGGTATCACAGAGTTTTAAGAACTCAGATTGGAAATAATCGGGGTCGGGAATCAGGTTGATTCTGTACCAAGGGCAGTTGATAAGGTGAACACATTTTTAGGGAAGAGACCCAAGTATATCTCTAGTTGTGTGTACACCAGGTAATAATCATCAATTATAGAGAGTGTATAGATTAGTGAAGGTGTTTAAAACTTTTAATGTGTTAAATTAAAATAAGGCAACTAAAATTAGGAGGGTTAAGGGGGAAGGGAAGGTTAAAGGTGCAGGAGACGTCAGACGTCACAGAGGGCAGAGCTTAGGGACTTGGGGAATCAGTGCTTCTTCCACTGGAACTACCAGGGCAGCGATCGGTAACTTTTGTTGGGCTAGATTCATGAGGTAGCTAGATACTTTATATCAAAGTGCAATTTGCGGTACATGTCTTAGTACATGCATTCTTTATGATAAGAGCCATGGCAATACATACGTACTTATATTTTGTTTCTTTTTCTTAGACATCGTTTACTATATATATTATAGCATTAAGCAATTTATATCAGACGGACACTGTGTATTAAGCATTACAAATCATCTCTTTACATACTGGGTTTGTACTTGTGATCTGACCACCCTATCAGAAAGCATTTATCCTTTCTCTCCCCCCTCCTAGATTTAGTTGCCTTATTTTAATTTAACACATTAAATGTTACATTTTAAACACCTTCACTAATCTAACTCTATGCTCAGGACATAGTTGAAAACGAGAGTTAACTCTCAATGTATTACTTCCTGGTAAAACATTGTATAAATAAATAAATAAAATCTATACACTCAATAATTATGATGATTATTACCTAGTGTGCACACTACTAGAGATATACTTTGGTTTCTTCCCTAAAAATGTGTTGTATTTTGCAGTTTCTATCTCAATAATGTAGCATCTACTATTTACACAATTTCTCAGTCCTGAGCAGTCTGATTCTCTAGTTCAGGGGTGGGTAACCTATTTTTCAATGTACTGTAGTGCCGACGAGTATTCTAAAACAAATCTGGGGCAATCACCAACAAGACCCAGGTACATCCTGGGTACATGCTGCAACATTTCAGTGACATTTCTGCAGACAGACTAGTGGCCCATCGGATTAACAGCGGGGGTCCCTGGCAGTCCCATTCAAACTGAATGGAACCCCTGCTGTGTTAATCCAATGGGCCATTAGTCTCAGCAGGAATGTCACTGAAATGTTTGCAGCATGTACCAAGCATGTACCTGGATCTTGTTGGTGATAGCCCCAGATTTTCCAAGGCAAGTTTAAGGCAAGTTTTAGCATACTCGTCGGTGCACCTGTAGCCACAGCTGTGGCGAATGGGAAGTGAAAATAACTACACCATGTACAAATTGAGGTATTATGTTGCGCATTCACAAATTCAAGGTCGGGTGATGACTCCCTAGGGTTGCCAGGTGGCTTCACCAAAAATACTGGACACACTGGTGAAAAATGTGGCGCACTTTTAAAGTCGGTGGGGAGGTATGTTATTTATAAATTCTCAGACTGTTACGTACTGTAATTTTTTCTAAATTTCACTCAACATATGCACCAATTTGCACCATTTCATTTTCTATTTCATAAAACATTCTGGGAGAGTGTGGCAGGACGGCCTGTAGGCGAGGTCAGTAAATAGTCCACACGTGGAGTTTCAGGTTTAAAGTAAATGTTAAGGGGTTTTATTTCTCCATAGTAGAATGTAACATTTGGGCACACCGTCCCTTTAAGGCAACACAAAATATAGCAGCAAAATAAATCCTGCTCCACATTGCTTACTACTAACACTGTAAGCCTATCTATCAGGCTGGCTGGCTAATCCATAACCAAACCATTAACATAAACAAACAGTCCGAAAACAATATGAACAGTTCTTACTGTGGTTTAGAGAGGTACTTGTGAATCTATCTGCATAGCAGCTTGTCTAGGATCTTGTCTGAGAGAGCCACCTGACTACCAGCCAAGACTTCCTTATATCCCATCATGCTGGTTGTCTGGTGTCTGCTTACTTCCTGATTGTCCAGCTTTTTCTCCTTAGTTAACCCTCTGAGTGCTGGATGAAGCACTGAGACGTATGTCTCCCAGGCATAACTGTTTGTGGCTGACTTCACCCTGTCACAGAGAGGTTTGGGGATTGAGCACCCTACCAGCCTTTTTTTTTTTTTTTTCAATCTTTTTTTATTGTTTTTTTGCAGAGTAATACAGAATTATTTTTCAGCGTATACATGGATGATATAGATGGTCATTTGAATATTTTATACATACATATACATATATAATACTCCATTAGTCACAAATTATTTGAATCCTTGCTTTCATTAAACATAATAGCGAATAACCTTCATTTTCCTCCCAGCATTTTTTACGAAATAGAATATGAAATGGTGCAAATTCGTGCATACGTGGAGTGAAATGTAGAAACCACAGACCAGCAGTCATACAGGGTGAGCTATACTGATTTTAATGCTTCTCTCCCACTACTTCCAAGATTGTTGAAACCCCCCTCAAGCTCCCTCTCACCCCCCCCTCATCATCATTATCTCCTCACCCCCCTCATCATCATTATCATCATCTCATTACACCCCACCCCCCTCATCATCTCATTTCACCCTCCATCATCATCTCATTTCCCATCATCCACGCCCACCCCCCCAATATCATTATCTCGAGCCACATCTCCAGCCAGCTTCTTACCTTGCCTAGCACACCACCGGAATTCTGTAGCGCGGTCGCCACCGTGGTGTGGGCTCTGCCCCCACCACTCTCATTGGTTGTTTCTTGTCCACTCGCCTCCCGGCCACCATATGCGGCCCATCCCCTCAGCACTAGCGCCGCCGCTGCCGGGGGACTCACGCTTGACGGCGGACTCACGCTTCCCGCCATGCTTCCAATTAATGCTGGGAAACTACAAATCACCACACTTTGATTGCCAATTCACTGACTTAGGGCGAATGGCGACAGGGTTGCCCACCTCGGCTCTAGTTGCATCCAGTTGATAAGATCTGTTGTGGGTTTAAAGTTTACAAATGTTCTAGTGAGTAGAACTTTAGGGCTTTATTTGGGTGGTCTGATTTTCCTTACACACACACTATGGTCACTGAAAATGTCAGGTAGGATACCCAAGGATTGTATTCTGTTGGGACAAGAACATAGAATCCACATATGGACACCACAGATGGACACTCCGCCAATGCTGATTCGCCACTGGTGTCGCCGCTTCTAAAGTAAGTTTTATTACTGTTTAGGGTAGGGGGTTCATTTAAGGGGCTTTCATGGTTAGGATAGGGGGATAATTTAAGGGTTGTTAGCGGTTACGGTACGGGGTTCATTTAAGGGGTTTTAGGGTAAGGGCTTAGTATTGGGGATTTAGGGTAGGGGTCTATGCACTTACCCTAAACGGCAAAGTGGCTGGCAGCAAGTTCCGGCAGCAGGGTGAGTCGTGGCGGCCATTTGGCCACGCCAAAAAGCCGCTACCAAATGTCCTTGACCGTAGAATCCAGTCTAGCAAGGAATGGTTGCGAGATTTTAGGTTTGTCCGTGTAGGTTGGGAAATTAGTTGGGATAGATTTAGCGACTTGAGTTCTGTCCGGATTTTGTTGCTTTTAGGGACAAACCAATTGAGGTTGAAATCCCCAAGAACTGACAGCTTACTCTCCCATTCAGAGAGGAAATTGTGCCAAGAAAGTGAGTGATATCAGCAAGGGATTGCAGTGGGGCTTTAGGGGGGGCAGTTGACGACAGCTAAAAAAAAAAAAAAAAAAAAAAAAATCGGCTTAGAGAAGGGGAAAAAAATGTAAAAGTGTCTTCAATATAAACAAGAGAAAGTGGAGAAAGCACAGTGAGATGCAGAATCTAAATTTATATGAGATATTATAGTCAGAAATGAGGACTAAGCAATACAATAAACAATTACATTATGAACTTACAACGCGCTTGGAGGTACGAAAAGGCTAACCGGGAGATCCGGAGGTGCAGCTTTTGGAGTAGATGAACCAGGTCCGGACCCGAGATGCTCCGTCAGCTATATGTTCCTCTCTCCCACCGTTTTGCCTCTCCACCAATGGAAGCTCACATAACAGCCCCTCGTGACTCTATGTGTTCTGCTCTACGTTGTCCTGATGAAGCATGCAGTGCAAAACGCTTAGAGGTTGCGAGGGGCTGTTAGGTGAGCTTCCATTGGTGGAGAGGCAAACCGGTAGGCGAGAGGAACGTATAGCCAATGAAGCATCACGGGTCCGGACCTGGTTCATCTACTACAAAAGCTACACCTCCGGATCCCCGGTTACCCTTCTCGTACCTCCAAGCTAGTTGTATGTTCATATTGTAATTGTTTATTGTATTGCTTAGTCCTCTTGTGGGACTATTATATCTCATATAAATTTATATTTTGCATCTCAGTGTTTTAAACACATTGGGACAGCGCAAGCGTGGATTTCCGTTATAATTGTCTTCTATATAAAGTAATACCTATCCTCCTCTCTTTGAGCTATTTTTCCTAGAAATTGAGTGAATGGAGATAGTTGCATCAAGGGTTTTAGGAGTAACAAAATAACATTTTGTTGTATACATTCATTTATTTTAGTCATCAAAGCTTCAGTGTGTGTAATATGTAAATGTAAAAATGTATTTTTAATTTCATCTTTTTAATAAATGTGCACATTTTTTGCTTAAGACATATGCCTTTTGTCCTTCGAAGACCTTGGTCTATATTTTTTGGTATTATACCATGTGTTGACACCCAGTCCATGCGCCAGAGAATACACTTTTCTTTTCGGTCCAAGGGGGCTCAGGATCCCCCTTTTTTACTCCGGCAGCAGGACTGCATTGTTATTTCTCTAAGTTAGATCCTTTTGGGTCAGATAATACGTCATAATTTATATTTCACTCAGAACTAATTTGTATTTTCAGGTTTGTTATTGATTGACATATAATATCACATACACATTCTTGATATTGCACGCTAGCGTCCCTGTTCTTCTTTTTTTTTCACATAACAGAGACTGAGGCTGAAAGCATTTCTTGGGGTGCTGGGGTTCCTTTAAGTAGCTTGTTAAAGAGTTTTAATAAACGAGGGGTTAGTGTGGGAGCAAATTTCTTGTAATAGAAGTTAGTGTAACCATCAGGACCCAAGCCTTAAATGAGCATTTTGATTGTATGGGTAATTTCCTCATGAGATATTAGTTGTTCTAGCACATCTAAAGGGGTTCAAGGACGGGTAGGGGTTTCTTTATCATAACTATATCCTCTTTCATATATTAAATATCTGATGTCACCTGTCTTCATTTAATCAGCAAGTTGAGTCCATTGACATTTAGGGATACAAGGGTTAATTTTCATTTTTCCCCTTAATCTTTAGTGGTTTTTATTTAATAGACTTTGCCTGCTTTTCAGGAGATTGAATCTGTCATGTCCTAGCAACATATACAAAGTTAGTGTGATCTGTATCTGAGTGAATGGATAGAGTGTAGTCATATTTAAGTGTAATTGTTTGAAGGAGGGAGGAATCCAACTGGGTAAAAAAAACAAAGGGGAGAAGTTTTTTCCACCGAATTCTTGAGCATTGTGTTCTGCCTCTAGGACTGGCAGAATCTGGCGCTAAAATACTCCTACTGAAGGGGACAGAAGGGTATGAGCTCCCACCCACTATAGTTTGATCTTTAAAAAATCTAAAACTTATTCCAACATAGTGTACTCTTACTAAAAAAACTATGCATCAATCCTGACTTGCGGGCAACGTATAAGGCAAACCTCTAGGTTTATAAATAACTGTTTTAGTAAAACATCTAACATTCAAATAACAATAATAACAACATCGGAGCTCTCCTGACCTTAGAGAAGTGACGTCCGCTCAAAGCGCTCTTATGGCAGTACGTTCAATATTCAAATGGGGTAAATTGGAAACCCTTGGCCAAATTCTGAGTCTCCTCTGCAGCTTCTTACCAGGTCTCGCTCGGGGAAAGTCATGAAGACAGCGATATAGGCCCAAATCACCGTTCCCTTGTCTCGTGTGCTGTCTTGTTCGGGTTACTTTCTTTTTCTGCACAAATTTCTTCCTTTCCCATGTGTGTCACTATGGTTTTGGGGATTGGTCTTGGCCTGCAACTTGTTGGGTCTTGGTGGCTTCAAGGCCAAGTTGTCTTAAGAAATTCGGGCTTTCTTCCAGGGAATGCATTACTGCTTCAGTGTTTTTATTATAGCCCTTTAGCCTAAATAGGAATACGCACCTGTATTTAATCTTGTGTTTTCTTAAGGTTGACTTGATGTCCCACAGCACCCTTCTCTGGGCTAGGGTTTCTGGGGTAGTCTATTAAATATTTGGAGAGTGCCATTTTCGAAAGAAATTTCAGAGAGTCTCCTTGTAGCATTCAGGATTTGCTCCTTTATCATAAAGAAATGCACTCGAATTATAACGTCCCTAGGTCTGCTGTTATCATGGTCTCTTGATCTCAGCATTCTGTGCACTCTTTCAGCTCTTTCTGGAGTGAGGCCTGGGACCAGAGTCTGCATGAGATGTTGTATATAAGCCTCAGTTTTTCCGGAGGGGCTGCCTCCTAATTCGGAGGTTATTCTGCTGCAAGCGGTTTTTGGCTTCTAATTGCCCTTTCTTTATGTAGTTCCACTTTTCTTTTTAAATCTTTACTTCCCCCAGCGTTTCAATTTGGTCTTCTAAAACCTCCTCTATCCTATTCTCTACATTTGTTGCATGTTCTGATATGGAGGCAATATCTGCTTTAAGTTTCCCCACTGCCTTTTGTAATTCACTCGGGATCGTACCTTTAATTTCTTTCATCCACTTGCCCATGATCTTCAGGGTTGAGTGTCTGTTGTCGACTTCCTACTCTGAATCTCAGCTGGAACAATCGCGACCTCAAGTCACTCCCCTGCAACTTTTATGGTTTCTGCATCATGGTGCTGTTCCCAACTTCTCCAGAAAATGAGTAGAGTTTGTGCAAGCTGTATTTCTGCAGTTTAGCCTACCGTTTGTCTCTCCTGGCGTGAAGCTCGTCTATCAGACGGCCATCTTGAAAAGCACTGCACATGCGTCCCCACAAAGGCCATTTTTAAAATATGTGTATATGTCATATCACAGAACATTTTGCTTAAAAGTAGCTTTAAAGAAGAACAACAGTTATAGAATCAGGCTTGGTTGGGTCTGTCCCATGAAATACAGAGCAAGGTAAACAACCTTCTCACAAGACACTTGTAGTATGTGTACTGTAGCTGTCAATCACTGTGGTGCCCTCTGCTCCCCACAATGCATGGCATACGCCAGTGTAATAGGATTGATGATCCAGGGCACAATGCGGATTTTCAAAAAAGATTTAATATATCAAAATAGCCCCAAATACGACGTTTCGTCCTTCTCAGAGGACTTTTTCAAGTGACTGCTTTAATAAAAAATATACCTTCCTGTCTACGGTAAGGATAATGAGGATATGAAGGTCCTTCTAAAGTATGTATGGATTCTTTTTTAACACAAAGGTCACTCGTGTCTTCCGATTCTTACCTCCTGTACTGTTAGTGACTTTCAGAGTTCCTCTGAAAACTAAGGCTAAGGCCCCACTCCCTCAGTCAGCGCGCCCGCACTGCAGACAGGCGGCGCGCTGACAGGCACAGACCGCGATATGCGGTCTGTAGGGAGCCGGGAGTGGGGGGGGGGGGGGGGAGGGGAAGGGGGGGGCGTGGTTTGACCGGAGGGACCCGCTACTCCCCCCCCTCCCTCCACGGGCTCAGTCTCCCGGGCTGCAGGCGGGAGCTGCTGGAAGGAAGGTAAGCTCCCGCTCCCTCCCCCTACACACACACACACACACACACACACACACACACACACACAACATCACGACACTCACCACCTACCTTGTGTAGGAAGCTGTCTGACAGCTCCCACTCCCGCCCCCGCCGCTGATTGGCTCATCAGCGCACCACGTGACGCGTCACCGCTCGGGATCACAATTTTCTTGCATCCCCTGGCGGCTGACGCGTCACAGCGCGTAGTGAGCCGTGCAGCGAGGGGGGACTGGGACCTGCTCAGAAGGATTCCCCTGCTGGTGGGGAACGCTCACGCGGCCTCCCGCGCCGCCGGGCGCAGCGGGTCCCAACCTTAACGGTTTAAAGTCATGTAATCTATAACAGTGAGCAGACAAAAATGCGTTGCATTTGCTTCTTAATATCTGTTTTTTAAAAAAAGGTTTTGCTTGAGTCTGTGTTACTTTGAACTTTCTAAAGGCTCTTAGAACTCTCTAATGCGGGGGAGCAATTACATCGTTGATCCATTTAACTTATCAATAACATGCATTCAATCTTATATTAACCCTTCTGGTGATGGACATCCAGCAGAAGAGAGACTTTTAAAAAAATGGAGGATTCAACTGATAGATATCAAAGTATTTCTCTCCAGCAATGATGGGGTAATTAACAGCCATTAGCAAGTAATTTCAGATTTGTGAAATGTCAGGTTTATGAGCTATAAAGCACCATACAGATGGAGGGGTGATGTCTAACGACATGACAGACGATGTCTAATTTGGAGGGCAATTGACACAAATTGAGTCATTTTAATCTTGCGTCTTTGTGTCACTCTATCAAGGTCTGTGCATCAACTTGCCATTGCCATATAAACAAAACATTAAAAAAATGAGATTAACAATAAAAAATGGGAACTTTGTAGGAGTAATGATTCACTTCACAATGCTGGGTCTATTACATTTTCAAAAAGAAAACCATATGCTGCTATTGAATAATTCTTATTTTTCTTTGGAAAAATATTCTTTTGATGCTTTCAGTAAATCTACCCTACTTAAATATTTTTCAAAACATTTTCAATCCATTCTAAAAAGAGCAGTTCCACTTAGGACCAAAATGAACTAATGGCAGAAAAAGTTGGTTAGTAGATTAAAACTAAATTATGGATAAGTAAATAAATCAGACAAACCTAAATAATCTCGAATAACTATTGAGCACGTTTCCTTGCAACGTTTGTAAAGAATGTAACCTGAAATTTTGGGTGGGGTTTGCTACCCTTATATCTCCACCTTATCAATCTTATAGTTGTCCCAACTAACTGGTGTTCTGACTAATGCTGTGATTATACCAGAAATCAGCTTAAAAACAAAATAGTGAAATGCAATGAAAGCACACATACCAATCACGACAGTAGCGCCGCGACGTGCTGCAAAGCTTCTGTCTCATGAAGAGATTTGAGATTTTGTTTTTCACAGGCGATGGCCGCATCACGTAATATGCACGGCCAACCGCAGGGCATCTTAAACAAACCAATCACACCCACACATATTGTGACGGTGAAGAGGTAGCCAGGCTCACTAATAAAGGTTAAGCCCATTTGGTTACCTCTGATCCATGTTTTTTGATTCAGGAGTGTCAGCTCTTGTACCCAACTGTTGTAAAAGCATTACCTGTAGTTATGTGACTCACCACTAGGGATCCATGCTTCAGCACAACCCAGAAAGGTAACTGAGGCATAGGGATGTGAGGTGTCCCTGAAACAGTCAATGGGTCTCTAGGTTAATGGGGATACCCAGTAAATGCCCAGGTCACCCAGAACCTGTATTGGGGCTATGAGGTGGTCCAACCATGCTTCAGCACAGACCAGAAAGGTAAATGGGGCATAGGGATGTGAGGTATCAAGTCAAGGGGTCCCTAGGTTAATGGGGTTACTCATTAAATGCCCAGGTCATCCAGAACCAGTATAGAGGTTCTGGGGGGGTACTCCAATCATCTATAACAGCGTTTCCCAAATGGTGGGTCACGACCCGGCACCGAGCCACGGCACCAAAATTGCCGGGTCGCAGCGAGGCTGGCCGCGCGGTGTCTCCCCCCCCCCCCCCCCGCTCAAGTTAAAAAAATGGCGGCGATTCCCCCCGCGGTCCCGCGCGCATGCGCAGGGCCCGCTCCCTTCCTCCCCCCCGCTCCCAACGTGGGCGGAGGAGGAAGTACCAGCTCCTCTGCAGCCCGCACGTTATGTGGGACGGAGGGGGAAGTACAAGCTCCTACTGCGGCCTGCTTCCCCCCGCGGCCAGCTTCCCGAGCTCACCTCCCATGGCACCCCCTCCGAGCCCATCTCCCGTGCCCCCAAGCCCACCTCCCGTCCCGGGCAGCAGGGGATATCGGGGGCAGCAGGGGATATCGGGGGCAGCAGGGGAAAGCGTCCGGCGGCAAGGTAAGTCACCCCACCCAGTCACTGTCACCCAGTGACTCTCTCCCACCCAGTCACTGCCTCCCACCCAAGTGTCCCTGCCCCCACCCACCCTCTGGCCCCTTCCTAAGTGTACTTTATATCGTGTTCTGCGTTTACTATAGCTTTATGCAGTCAGTTTGGGCATATGTTTACGGTGCCAGCTAGTCTGCATAAGAGTTCACAGTTCAAAGAAGAGAGAATGTCCAGAGGGGGGGAGAACCATTTGGTGAGCAGGAAAAAGCTAGGTGTGAGTTCCAGAGAACAGGGGGCACCTCACTGGGGCCCCAGTTGTGACTGCCGACTTAGTGGAGTATCAAGAAAATTATCGTGAGGAATAAAGTATTCAACAGTACAACTGAATGCCAGCAATCTCGTGTACCTCATTATGTGCATGAAATGCCCAGGGGGCTGCTACTACATAGGCGAGACGGGACAGGGGCTAAACAAAAGAATGAATCTGCATCGCCACAGCATCACACGCGTAAAAAGAGACAGTCCTGTCGGCGAACATTTCTCTGACTCTGGCCATAAGATGAACGATCTGAAGATAGCCATACTCAAAGGTAATCTTAGAAAACCGAAAGAGTGATGGTATCTACACCTGACACCCTCTTACATTTCTACACCTACCCACACCATTGGTGTACACTCCCACTCCACACACACCTTTTGTTAAGTGCTGTATACACTGTGGGCGCTTTATTAATTTATATTTACACACACACACACACACACACACACACACACACTTACTCATTAACATTCGAGACTAACAACTTAACAATTTTAACAACTAAGTCATAATCGCATGCTGCACAGTGGGGAAGATAGGGCGTCAGTCACAATACATTCCAAGATGCACTGTTTTTAAGTAAAAACCTCTCTTGCTTTATCCATTGTAACACCGCCGGAAGAAGAGATCAGTGTATCTCGAAAGCTCGCATAAATAAAAGCATTTCGTTAGCCACAGAATGCTATTGTCTATTCCAGTGTTTCCCAACTCCAGTCCTCAGGGAATCCCAACGGTCAGGTCTTAGGATTATCCCTGCTCCAGCACAGGTGGGTCAATCAGCAGCTCAGTCAAAATGACTGAGCCACCTGTGCTGCAGCAGGGATATCCTTAAGACCTGATGGGGTTCCCTGAGGACTGGAGTTGGGAAATATTCATGTTCTATTCATTTTTGATTATTAAGCTCGGCTAATACGGTACAGATAGATATATATTAGATATATATATATATATATATAGAGAGAGAGAGAGAGAGAGAGAGAAAATCTGGCCATGTCTGTAGAGGGAGAGGGGGATTGGCCCGGTATTAAAGGGGTTACACCACATATGGCCACCCCCTGACCTCATTTGGGAGGCAACGGGTTAACTGGACTGCGGTCCAGTAATGTGTTTTTACCCTGCTTCAGCACCCAAATGTGTATTCACCTGTAACAATGTATTTCCCCCATTCCAGTGTCTGCCCCAACACTCACACTGGGATCCGTTTGGGAGGAGAAGGGTTAATAAGGGTTCCCCATAAGCCGCTGTTGCAGCTCCATACAATCCTATGGGGATTCCGGCGATTTGGGCTCGTTCTCAGAGAAGACCTGCAGGTGGCGCCCGAGAGGAGGAGCGGAGGTTCCCCGTTGTAAGTCAATGGAGCCATTCATTTCAATGGGGATTCCTCTAATTCGACCTCCAGAAACGGGTTGGCAGCAATCCAAACCGCAGACCGCAATAGCGGATACATTATCTAAAAGAGAGCTTTGATCACTCCCCGGTCAAGTTCAATTGGCGTGGGAAACTTAGGTTCTAGGGCACCCAGGAATAAAATTCTTTTTGCCCCTAGACCTTAGGAACCCCCTCACACGACCCCAACCGGGTCCGAGAGTTAATGACCCCGGTAAAGGGTCGCGCTTGCTATAAGGGTCGCACCATAGACTCTAATGGCGGAGGTAAAAGCCGCGAGTAAAAACGGCTAAGTCAGAAGGAGCAGAAACCTGGAACCCATAACTCCGATTCTGTTCAACCTAGAGGGCTGAGATTCGGCCACCATGTAGTCCTAGTTCCGGCAGGATTGCATAGCAAATACCGACCCTCTCGGGGCAACATAACGGAGTCAGGGTAAGTGCGAAGTTTGGGTTTCTGCCAGAAAAAAGCCTTGTGTTCCAAAAGTGCTTTTAAACTGTAGTTGTGTATCTCCGGTCCGGTGGGTCGCAGCAAGCTGAAACTTGGCCACCATGGAGGGTCCCCTCCGGCATGAGGGTCTGGCAAGTTTCGGTCCGCTCGGCCCAGCCAAACGGACTATTTTAATATATATATAATTATATATATATATATATATATATATTAAGAATTGTATTGTGTTTCAAAGCGGGGATGCATGGCAGAAAAAAGCCTTGTGTTCCAAAAGTGCTTTTAAACTGTAAATTGTGTATCTAGCCGTCCGGTGGGTCAGTCAGGCGAGCTGAAACTTGGCCACCATGGAGGGTCCCCTCCAGCATGAGGGTCTGGCAAGTTTCGGTCCGCTCGGCCCAGCCGAACTGACTATTTTAATATATATATATTAAGAATTGTATTGTGTTTCAAAGCCCGCGAAAGTCACTGGCTCTGTTTAATGTTAATGCTCAGGGTGGCGACCCATTTTCTACAACAGACCCCCTGATCAAATGCTCAATCACTCTGGTTGTATACATTAGTGCGGAGAAACGCAGGGCTTGAGTAGTCTGTAAGTGCTGTAATTCACACTAACAGACAAAGGATTTCCTGACCAGATACAAGTCTGGTAGACTTGTAGGTGCCCTGACTTTTGTGTGGGGCTAAAGAAATGAGACCCCAAGGGCCAGATGTGCGCATGTGCCAACTAACTGGGGGCATGATCCAACAATGCTTCCCACGTTAGCTGGCAAAGAGGGATTGGATGCAGATAATTGTAATCCAATGTCTTGCATCCCATGCCAGGGTATAGGACTGAAATCACATATAAACTAGTGTCAGCCCTATGCCCAGTGTCTTCGATTTTACCAACTACTTGATGCCTGATTGCTGTATGAATTGCCAATCCTGTACCTGATTGCTTCATTACCTAATCCCTAAGTAAGTGCTATATTTGGATGTTATTTGTATCATCTTGTGTGTTCACCTATCTAAGGAATAAACTATCTTTATTATATCTAAGTCGTGTTCAATTCAACCCAGATATTTTGTGTATATTATAACCTATCACTAGCTACCGTGATAGGCTTATAATAACTGGTGGCAGCGGCAGGATTGAATTGAACCTGTAATACAGTTTACTGCGGGATTCTGTAATACAGTTGGAACACGGGTGAATTGCCAGTTCCTAAGGCTAACGATATTGAACACACGGGTGTACAACATATAACACGAGATATAACACCACCTCACTGTTCATACCTAACCCCTAAAAGCCTTGAACCATGAGCGAGGGTGCCGGTTCATCTACAATCCGGACCCGGGCTCAGCTGCGGGACAAGTGCCACGAGTACGGGCTGCCCACAGAGGGCAGAGATATGGAACAGATGGAAGAGGCAGTCAGAGAATACGAAACCCGGCTTGCGGAGTTCCGAAACCCAACTCCGATCACTGTATTGCCACCGCCCGGAGAGCAGGGAATGGACCCAGCTCCGGGACGGCAGAGACTTGAGGAGGGAGCGGGAGCACCTCCCGGGAGCAGTGCCGCAGGAGGGGTTTTGGCCGTTGCATCGACCATTCCGTTCACCCCTGAAATGATGGCGCTGATCTCCGCGTGGAGCGACAGAGGGACACCGGAGGAGCGGCTGCAGTTCATCACAATGGCAGTGAACCGGCCCGCTTATTGTCCCCCTGCCCACCAAGACCGAGATACTCCCAAGCTGGACCATCACAGCCTCGCCAGGTTTGTGGAAGGCACCGACCAGATCAACAGCTTCTTAAAGAACTTTGAGATGCAGTGCCGGCGGTACAACGTGCTTCCCCAGCACCGGGTCATGTGACTTGAACCCTTGCTATCCGGTATAGCTAAGCAGACCATGCTGGCACTCCCGGAGGAGTATGCCGATGACTACGCTCATTTAAAAGAGCTATTGCTATTCCAATATGCCCTCACCCCTGAAGCCTACTGGGGCAAATTCCGGCTGGAAGAGAAACAGCCCCTGGAGTATTTTGTGACTTTCGGTAGCCGCATGGCATTGTATGGGGTCCGATGGGTGGAGGGATGCGGGGCAAAGACTTACCAGGTCCTGCTGGATCTGATGTTCCAAGAGCAGTGTCCCCCGGCAGTGAGGGCCTGAGTGTACGATAAAAAGCCCAAGACTCACCAGCAGGCAGCGAGGCTCACGGATGACTACATCACCAGCCGAGCGCTGATGCCTGCCAAGGCAGCGGCCAATGCGGCGGCGGCCCCAGCCAAGAAGGCTGGCACCACTCCCCACTGGACTCCGAAGCTGCCTGCGGGCAGCAGTACACCGAGGTCGGGACAGCTCCGGCATGAGCGCCGGTGCTTCAATTGCAACTGCACGGTCACCTCAAGCCGGATTGCCCGGAACCCCTGCGTTCCGGTGGACCCCATCAGGGGCAATGCACCCCAGCTGCAAAGCCGGTAGCACGCGTGCGGGTGGCTTCCACCAAGGATCCCGGGCCGATCATGGAAACAACTCCCAGCGAGACGTCTCATGTAACGCCGGTCCCAGTTTCTGCGGTGCCTACAGCCAAGAGCGGAGGACATCCCAACGCCGCGATGCCGCAGACGGATGGCCGGACAGACACCTCACCACGGTCACAGTCGGTGACCGGCAAGCAGTCGGCTTGCTGGATTCAGGTGCTGCGGTAACCCTGGTCCGACCTGATATGGTCTGGCCAGAGGAATTGCTCCCGGGACCCGGGGTGCAGATTACAGTGGCGGACGGAGAGCCGCGATTCCTGCAGATTGCCAGGATCTTTTTGGATTGGGGGGAGGGACAGGGTGTGCTTGGATGTGGAGGTTCTCCTCGGCAACGATCTGGATCCGATGACCTGCACCTACGACCGGGTACCAAGACCCGCTGCCGTGGCGGCAGTCACCCGGAGCCAGACGGCAGCTCCAGTCCCCCTGCATTTGGGACCAACGTTAGCGGAGGTCTCTGAGGAGCCCGGGGAGGTAAGCCAGGATCAGTTGCAACCACAGACCGACTTACTGTTTCCCCTCACCGTACCCCGTTCCCCCGACATAGACATGACCTGGGGGTGGCCAGAATTAGGAGCCCAGTTTAGGGAGGCAGTGAAGACAGACCCCAGCCTGGCCGGCATGAGACTTTGGGCGTCCGAGTCTCAGGCAGGGGAGGGCACTGATCACTGCCTATGGCATCGGGGACTCAAGTACAGAGAAGCGGGGAACCCGGGGATAGAGGGACCGACCGGTAAGCGACAGCTAGTAGTACCCCAGGGGTACCGACGGCAATTTTTACAGGTAGCTCACTCTATTCCGCTAGTGGGACATCAGGGGGTCAACAGGACGAGAGCCCAGCTATTGCAGCATTACTACTGGCCGGGGGCATCCCGGGATGTGGGCACATTTTGCCACTCCTGTGATGCCTGCCAGCAAGTAGGTAAGGCGGGCGACCGTGTGAAGGCACCCCTGAACCCCCTACCGTTAATAGGGGAACCCTTCCAGAAAGTTGCCATGGATATTGTAGGGCCCCTTATGATTCCTAGTAGGTCAGGGAAGCGCTACATCCTCACGGTGGTGGATTTTGCCACCCGATACCCTGAAGCGGTAGCGCTGGGCACCATAGATGCCAGGACAGTAGCGGCAGCGCTACTGAACATGTTTGCTAGGGTAGGTTTCCCTAGTGAGATTCTAACTGATCAAGGGTCGCAGTTCATGAGTGAACTGTTGCAGTGTCTCTGGGATGCATGCGGTGTACAGCACCAGCGCACTACCCCTTACCAACCCCAGACAAACGGATTATGTGAGAGGTTTAAAGGTACCCTGAAGCAGATGCTGCAGACCTTTATAGAGGCGGAGGGGAAAGACTGGGAGATTCATTTGCAGCACTTGGTGTTTGCCTACCGAGAGATACCGCAAAAATCTACCGGCTTTTCCCCCTTCGAGCTACTATATGGCCGCAGGGTACGTGGACCTCTGGACCTATTCCGGGAGGGATGGGAAGGGGAGGCTACTGATACTGATGCTTCGGTGATCCAGTATGTAGTAGATCTCCGAGACCGGTTAGAGATGCTCATGGGGTTGGCCCAGGACCATCTCAGGGCCACTCAGACCAAGCAGAAGCAATGGTATGACCGGAATGCCCGTAGCAGGGAATTCATCCCAGGACAGCAGGTGCTTGTTCTCAAACCCACTCGGGAGAACAAACTGATGGCTGCCTGGTCGGGACCGTACCCGGTCATCCGAAAGATGAATGAGTACAATTATATTGTACAGGTAGAGCCAGATAGGAATAAGACATATCACATTAATATGTTGAAGGAATACAGAGCTCCGAGTATGGGAGCGGTGATGGCGATTTGTAGCCCACTGCTGGAAGATCCGGCGAGCAATGCTCTGCCTGACCTTCTAGGGGAGGCTGGGCAGGGAAACACTGTGGAACAGGTGAAGATAGGGGGTCAGTTATGTGTTAGGCAGAAGAGAGAAGCCAGGGACATGCTAGCAAAGTATAGGGCTCTCTTCACTGACATGCCAGGGAAAACACACCTCACAGAACACCCAGTGGACACAGGGGACCTGCGACCTCTGCATAAGCATGCTTATAGAGTCTCAGCAGAGGTCAAGACCAGTATAGAGAGGGAGATAGAGGAGATGCTGACCTTAGGGGTAATTGCACCGTCCCAGAGCCCTTGGGCTAGTCCGGTAATTCTAGTTCCTAAGAAGGACAAGACCACCCAGTTTTGTGTGGACTACTGCTTGCTCAACGCTGGGACGGTCTCAGATGCCTGTCCCATGCCCCGCATGGATGAGTTATTAGATGAGCTCGCGGGGGCAAGGTATCTGACCACCATGGATTTGAGCAAAGGCTATCGGCAAATCCCACTGACTCTGGAGGCTAGGGAGAAGTCAGCATTTATCACCCCAAGTGGCCTCTATGAATTCTTGGTGATGCCATTTGGAATGAAAAATGCCCCGGCTACCTTCCAATGCCTGGTCAACCGCTTACTGGAAGGGATGCAAAGTTATGCAAAGGCTTATCTAGATGACATTGCTGTCTTTAGTAACTCCTGGGAATCCCATTTAGGACATGTAGCTGCGGTGCTGGCTAGGATTATCGAGGCTGGGCTTACCTTGAAACCTACAAAGTGTATGGTAGGGATGGCAGAGGTCATGTACTTAGGGCACAGGGTGGGTGGAGGGCATCTCAAACCAGAGCCAGCCAAGGTAGAAGCCATACTTCAATGGCCTGTTCCAAAAACCAAGAAACAGGTCATGCATTTTTGGGCACCGCAGGGTACTATAGGAAGTTTGTCCCACAGTACCGCGCCGTGGCCAAACCCCTGACTGATCTGACCAGAAAGCAACTGCCTGTGCTTATTACCTGGTCTCCTGCCTGTGAAACTGCATTTCAGGCACTGAAAACTGCCCTTGCTGGGGCCCCCATACTGGCTGCCCCGGACTACACCAAACACTTTGTCATACAAACTGATGCCTCGGACTTTCGCATTGGGGCTGTGTTGAGCCAGGTGGGGGAGGACGGCAGAGAGCACCCTGTAGTGTACCTCAACCGTAAGCTGCTCCCCAGGGAGGTGGCATATGCCACCATTGAGAAAGAGCGCTTGGCCATTGTGTGGGCACTCAGAACTTCAACCTTAGTGTATGGGCAGGCTTTCATGGTCATTACTGACCACAACCCCCTGAGTTGGCTGCTGAGGGCATTAGGGGAGAATGCCAAGCTATTAAGGTAGAGCCTGGCCCTTCAAGAATTCGAGTTCACTATCCAACACAAGAAGGGTAGTGAAACCAGCAACTCTGATGGACTTTCTCGTCAAGACTATCCATCTGAGTTCTTCAACGGTGCCAACGGTGACCCACTCCCCGTGAGGGGCAGTGGGCCACAGGGCACCCATTAAGAAGGGGAGGTGTAGAGGGAGAGGGGGATTGGCCCGGTATAAAAGGGGTTACACCCCTTATGGCCACTCCTTGACCTCACTTGGGTGGCAAGGGGTTAACTGGACTGCGGTCCAGTAATGTGTTTTTACTCTGCTTCAGCACCCAAATGTGTATTCCCCTGTAACAATGTATTTCCCCCATTCCAGTGTCTGCCCCAACACTCACACTGGGATCCGTTCGGGAGGAGAAGGGTTAATAGTTAGGAAGTGATTATAGCCCTTTGTTCCATTTTCCCGCCTTTGCAGGCTCCATTTTGCAATTCCCCATAGGCCGCCGTTGCAGCTCCATACAATCCTATGGGGATTCCGGCGATTTGGGCCCGTTCTCAGAGAAGACCTGCAGGTGGCGCCCGAGAGGAAGAGCGGCGGTTCCCCATTGTAAGTCAATGGAGCCATTCATTTCAATGGGGATTCCTCGAAACCGACCTCTAGGAACGGGTTGGCAGCCATCCAAACCACAGACCGCAATAGCGGATACATTATCTCAAAGAGAGCTTTGATCACTCCCCGGTCAAGTTCAAATTCAATTGGCGTGGGAAACTTAGGTTCTAGGGCACCCAGGAATAAAATTCTTTTTGCCCCTAGACCTTAGGAACCCCCTCACACGACCACAACCGGGTCCGAGAGTTAATGACCCCGGTAAAGGGTCGCCCTCGCTATAAGGGTCGCACCATAGACGCTAATGACGAAGGTAAAAGCCGCGAGTAAAAACGGCTAAGTCAGAAGGAGCAGAAACCTGGGACCCATAACTCCGGTTCTGTTCAACCTAGACTAGAGGGCTGAGATTCGGCCACCATGTAGTCCTTGTTCCGGCAGGATTGCATAGCAAATACCGACCCTCTCGGGGCAACAGAACGGAGTCAGGGTAAGTGCGAAGTTTGGGTTTCTGCTATTGACTTGCATGGCAGAAAAAAGCCTTGTGTTCCAAAAGTGCTTTTAAACTGTAATTGTGTATCTCCGGTCCGGTGGGTCGCAGCGAGCTGAAACTTGGCCACCATGGTAAGATCTTCCACAAGTGTTACACCTCATCTTAAGAAGCCTTCACCCCAGCTGCTAGGCTGGTAGACCTCTGGTATGGGTGTAGAAGAAGAGAGAGTCATTTGGATATGCTATCTATTGATTTGATAGGGTGTGTATTAAAGCCTTTAACTGTCTTCTACTGTGATAAATTGTGACAACTAAAATATTACTTGCTGCGATATGAATAAGACTTCAACTTCATCAAGCGTAAAAAAATTTGTATAAATGAAACAAATAAGTAACATTTTACTTTAAGGGTACTTCAAGGGTAAAGATTGTTTATGCAGGACTGGCTATTTAATTATAAAGGTCAAAATAGCCAACTTAGTAAAAATGGAAAAGGAATTTATTTTTATTTTTTTAGAATGAAGTGCTTCATCGCCATGGCCCCCAAGATGCTAAATGTTAGCCTAAAAAACGGCTTTGTTTGCTAATACCCTGCCTGGGGCCAACACCTTGTTCCTGGTTGTTTTAAAGACGAAGGCAAAACAATACCAAGCAGAAGAACTGTACTTTAGGATTTAGGGGTTGCTGTTTTCTGTTAGCTACACAGAAAAACGTGCCAGAGAGGCAGGCATCTGCTCTTGAGCTCTATATCTTCACTGCTTGTTGAACTGGGATTTCATTTACCTAGTACAGTAACTGTTTCAGAGATACAGGCCACAATGCACGAACTCCAAACCTCTGGAGCCAAAACCCAAAGAACTTCATAATCGCCTCCTCTGCAGCACATTGTATATCCACTCCAGAGCTGCAAGGTTTTGTGTTAGATGTTGTAAAATGTATCAACCATTATGCGCCATTGTGTTCAGCACACATCTAATCCTTCAATAGATTATTTTAAATCATTCCCAATTTATGGAAATTCAGCACGTTTTAATTCCAGCTGCTCATTTAAATTGATAATTCTGTTTGTCTTTTTTGTGCACCAACAATGCTCCAGCTTTTAAAACACATTGGCTACATCTGCTGGACATCTGAAGTAGAGACCAAGTAACATTATATATTTATGCAGAATTAGCCCATTGAAGAGAAGGAATGTACAATGGTAACATCACTACTGTACTTCTGAAGCTAGTGAACATGGTTCAATGGCCAAAGTCAGCACCGTGCCAGACACTTTATCTGCCTGAGCAAGAAATAGCTTGTTAGCTGTAAGTTGTATGCCAGAAAAATATTCTATGTGCAGCGCTGGGTACACTGCCATGTATTTATTATTTACCTATGTAGCCCCCTTTCCCCTGTGTCTAGGGTGACAACGTGCAGTGCTTTATCTGATGGCTCACAGGAGGCCTGATCCTACGTGTTTCGTGTCATATGACACTTCTTCAGGTAAGGGGGGACACATGGGACCAAGGGGGACCCAGAGGGAGACCTGGCCACACCTATTACTATAATGTCATATTGATTAAATAAAAAAGTATTTCAAAATTTGTCAAAAATGCAATACTTATCAGATACAAATGTCCAATTTAAATTTCAAAAGCTAGTCCTTCCCTTTGGGCAAGTTATCATTACCAAATAGCTTGTGCGCAATAAAAAAAAAATGATCATGTCACATTACTTTCACATGAACTATAGCCCCCCTACAAGGAAGTTGCCAAATAGTGCACTTTTCTCCCTTTAGGTGTAGTGATGTACAAACATTAGATGTGAGTGCTAGAAAAGACACATTGTAGTAAGGTGGAGATGTCATCACTGCATAATTCAGTATTAAAATATTTTAATTGATTCACCCTTCACCTCTTACACTGTGCCAAAAATATTTTATTGACTGTGCTAACTCACACATGTCTCAGTTCATACTGGATTCGGGAACAAAAGACATAATCAAGAGCTCTCATTAAACAGAAGATCGTAGTGAAAAGGAATAACGTATTCCCAACTTTTATCACCATCTGCAAAGCAGTGGGATTTGACAGAAAAAGAGAATAACATCTGAAGCAATTAATTCCTTGTGAAGATCACATCTACAAATATTTTTTCTAGATATTATACAGGGATCAGATACACGTTCTTAAGAAAAGAAAAGATCCGACACATAACTGTAACCAGCCAAACAAATGAAGCCAAGCCGGGAACGTGTCTAATACTCAACAGATTGTGAGATAGATAAGCAGAAGAAGGGGAATAACAGTAACTTTTTATAGTGCATGTTTCAAACTTTGTAAAATCAGCTCTAAAGCCGTTGGAAGAATTGTGACCATTGTTCTGCTTATTTCACAATTAGAATACAAACTGCACTGCTCATTCTAGAGGTTGCCTAAACAATGTTACAGTATACCAGCATATTCAACCTTTCATTTCAAGACTTGCAGAGTTTGCCGACCGCGCAGTGCTTGGCGAGTTTAGTTTCGGCAAGTGAAATTGTCCCGTCCCCGCTCACACGCTCGTGCACGGACGCTCACCCACGCTTGGCGCTTGCGTTAAAAAAAAAGAGACTTTCAACTGCGCTCAACTTACCCGCAATGCCCCCTGCACGCGCTTGCGAAATAGGCAGAACACCCGGCGCTCATGCTTGGAGAGCTGGTGACGTCACTGCTCTCAAGCATGAGCGCGGTCAGCGCTAGCGTGGCCGCAGCCTAAGGGCTGGGACCCGCTACGCCCGGCGGCGCGGGCGGTTGCACGGGCTTTCCCCGCCAGCAGGGGAATCCTCCCGAGCTGGTCCCCTGGCTGCACAGCTCACTACACGCTGTGACGCGTCAGCCGCTAGGGGATACAAGAGAATTGTAATCCCTAGCTTCGACGCGTCACGTGGTGTGGCTGTGAGCCAATGAGGAGGGGAGGCTTCGGGAGGAGGAGAGGCTTCGGGGAGCGGGGAGGAGTGTGGAGGGAAAGCAGCGTGAGTGCCTGTCTGTGTGTGTGTATGTGTGTGTCTGAGTGCCTATCTGTGTTTGTGTATGTGTGTGCCTGAGTGCGTGAGTGCCTGCCTCTGTCTGCGTGTGTGTGTGTGAGAGTGCCTGCGTGTGTGTATGAGTGCCTGCGTGTGTGTATGAGTGCCTGCGTGTGTGTATGTGTGTGTGTTGCTTGTGATTACATTGTGATCAGCAGCTCCAGCCCGAGCCCGTGGAGGGAGGGAGGGGGGGGGGGGAAGAGTAGCGGGTCCCTCCGCTCAAGCCACGCCCCCCCTCCCTCTCAAGCCTCCCACTCCCGCCCACCTCCCGCTCCGGCTCCCGCTCCCTACAGACCGCATATCGCGGTCTGTGTATGTCAGCGCCCCGCCTGTCTGCAGTGCGGGAGTGCTGACGGACGGAGCGGGGCCTTAGCCTAAGGCTGATGTTTATCTCAGGCTCAGAAATGCTGCTCGTTCTCACTACTCTTTTACAAAATGTATTCAACAATGTATAAACCCCTTGAGTGTTGAAGGGGTCGTGGTGCCTGACGGCCACAGACTCTCCGACACTGTGGTCCCGTGACCGCGGTGGCAATTGAGGGTATTTTTGTAGAAGATGGAAAAGGAGGGGATCCTCCTTTGTTACCTCACTGGTTAGATCGCGTCCTGCGCTCCATGGGAACACAGGCCGCAATTTAACCCGGAATAAACAAGCTCTTTGAGCATGATGTAGTCACTATGTCCTGGGGCCCCCGGAGTGCAAGTCCCCATGAGTAAGTGACTACGTCATGGGCACTCAAAGGGTTAAAGGAAAGGACAATTGCTCTTAGGAACTCATGTGCTGTTATCAAGCTGTTTATGGAATCACAAATTGCTGTGTATGGTGTGTAATTATTAATGCTTAATTTCTACATGTCTTAATACTCACATGAAAGCTGGTATCTCAACCTCTTTACGTCCATTTGTTTAAAGCACAACACGGTTCTTCGCCAGGATCTTTAACCCCTATTCTAAAGCGAAGTGAGAAATTCTTGGCAATTCTTCCTGTTAAAAGTCTTATTTCTTGGATCTAGACGCTCTGAGAGCCAAAGATCTCCAATACAAAATGTTGTACAAATGTTACTTGGCCACTTGGGAGCCAAATGGGCTTACAATGCATTGCTCTACAAAACACTGCATGCCACCTGGCAACAAAGTAAGTCAACACCAGACCTCCTGTATATCTGCCAAGGTTCAGTAACCCCAAATGAGTGAGATTCTCTGTGAAGTAACCTAATAATAAACAGAAATTTTATTTTGTACAAAGTCCTATGTGCTAAGTAAGCTTTGCTATACAAGTGTTTGGGCTGCAATAATTATCATTATTGGTAAGGATGTTTGTTGTGGCCATTCAAAAAGCCAACCAAGAATAAATAAAAACAGGGAGGAGAAAGTGAAATCTGTGTAACTCCAGGACATGGGCTCCTAAAAATGCTACAGATGAAGTGGAGGAAGTAGATGCTTGATAAATCTTCCATGTTTTCCCCCATATGTTCTTTTGTTGACAAATTGTTTTGTAATTTCGTTAGTTAATAATTTTCCCTCATACAAGTTGTCTCATACTGACCTCTAGCGGATCCCCAAATTCAAAATTAAAACTCAACTACAACCTAAAGCCGTAAAGCTCTAATGATGAGTCCATTATGCCATTTTTACTTTCTTAATTTCGCTCCTGTCACACAATTCATGCTTTCCCTCTCCTTCATTGTCTTTCAACAGCAATGGTCCTGCTCCCATTAAAACTTGGATTAACACACAAACCTGTATCATATCATAAAGCAGATTCAGTTTGTAACACTATGGTAAATATCATTGGTGGGTAACAGGCGGCCCTGTGAGGGCTCATGTGGCCCTCAGGGGCTTAACCTGTGGCCCCCAACCTCTGGCTGCCTAGTAGCCCTCTCTGTAGTGCAGATGTAGCTGAAATGATGCTTAATGCGCAGATAAATACTGTAATGCCCCACTTTTCTCCTATGCTAATCACTAGTTCCCTGTTTAAGAAGAGCAGGACGTTATTCACCAACTTAAAATGTGAGTGCAGGGCCTCTTACGTTCCCATTGAGCCCTACCTGTGGATGCAGTTGCGTCGGCGCTGGAGGAAGCCCCTCCCGAGGTGGTCCTGTTATGGAAGTTGGGCCATGTAGAGGGAGAGGGGGATTGGCCCGGTTTTAAAAGGGTTGCACCTCATATGGCCACCCCCTGACCTCACCAGGGAGGCAAGGGGTTAACTGGACTGCGGTCCAGGAATGTGGTTTTCACCTTGCTGCAACATCCAAATGTGTATTCCCCCGTTATCATGTATTGTCACAATGACAGTGTCTGCACCACACACACACTGGGATCCATCCGGGAGGAGAAGGGTTAATAGTTAGAAAGTGATTATAGCCCTTTGTTCCATGTTCTCGCCTTTTCAGGCTCCATTTTGCAGGGTCCCATAGGTCGCCATTACAGCTCCATTCATTACAATAGCGAATCCAGCGGTATTGTACCTGTTTCCAGCAAAGACCAGCAGGTGGCGTCCGAGAGGAGGAGCTGCGGTTTCCCATTGTAAGTCAATGGGCCCATTGACTTCAATGGGGATTCCTCGACGCCGAGCTCCAGGAACGGGTTGGCAGCCATCCAAATCGCAGACCGCAAAAGCGGATACATTGTCTTTGAAAAGAGCCTTTATCACTATCAGTCAAGTTCAACTGCAATTGGCGTGGGAACCTTAGGTTCTAGGGCACATAGAAATAAAATTCTTTTTGCCCCTAGCTCCTAGGCCTCCCCACACTCGACCACCACCGGGTCCGAGAATCCAGGACCCCAGTAAAGGGTCGCGCGCGCTAAAAGGGTCGCGCCATTGACTCCAATGGCGGAGGAGAGAGCAGCGCGAGAAAACGGCTCAGTCCGAAACCATAAAAAGTGTAAGCCCATATCTCCGGTTCTGGGAGGACCCTCTGGTGTGATTTAGGTCACACGTAGTCACTGTTCCGGCATGACTGCCTGGCCATTCCCAGCCCTCTCCGACCAACCAGACGGAGTGTGGGCAACGGTAAAGATTGGTGATTTTTCCCATAGACGTCAATGGCGGCGGTTCCCCATTGAAAGGTAATGGCGGAGAAGTCCGATAGACGCCAATGGCGGAGTTGCCCCATTAAAAGCCCATGGCGACGGAGCCCGTTGATTTCAATGGGAAAAGAGTGAAAAAACGAGATTCATTTTAAAGCGGAGAATCCTGTGCTAAAGAAATAAAAGTTTTAAACTGCATTTGTGTATCTCCGGTCTGGATGGTCGCAGCGAGCTGAAACTTGGCCACTATGGAGAGTCACTCCCGGCATGAAAGACTGGCCGGTTTCAGCCCGCTGGACCCAACAGAACGGATTATTTTAATATGTCTTAATATTAAAAACTGTACTGGGTTTCAAAGCGGGGATAAAAGCCCGCGAAGATTCCTGCAATCTATGGAATGTAAATGGTCAGGGGGGCGTCCTATTGTCTACAACAGACCCCCTGATCAAAGGCTCAGCCACCCTAGCTGTATACATTAGGGCAGAGAAATGCAGGGCTTGAGTGGTTTGTAAGTGCTATAACTCACACCTACAAACAAAGAGTATCCTGACCAGATACCCCACCTGGTAGACTTGTCGGCGCCCTGACTTTTGTATGGAGTTACAGAAATGAGACCCCCAGGGCTCAAAGTACGCATGTGCCAACTAGCTGGGGGGCATGGGTTATTAATGTTCCCACGTTAAAGATTGGGTGCAGGTAATTGTTCTCCAATAGCCTGCACTCAATGGTAGATATAGGACTGAAATTATATATAAAGTGGTGTCAGCCCTATATCCTTTGTCTTCATTTATACCAACTGATTGATGCCTGATTGCTGATGAATTTCTAATCGAGTTCCTGATTACTTCTTCATTTCCCACTCCCTAGTAAGTGTATTTCTTGTTTGTTATTTGTATCATTTGCTGTGTTCACCTATCTAAGGAATAAATTATTTTATTATATCTAAGCCGTGTTCAGTTCAACCCAGTTATTTGGTGTATATTATATCCTGTCATAAGTTACCGTGACAGGCTTATAATAAACTGGTGGCAGCGGTGGGATTGAACTGAACCTGTATTACAGTTAACTGCGGGACTCTGTAATACAGTTGGAACTCGGGTGAATTGCGAGTTCCTAAGGCTAAAGATATTGAACACGCGGTGTGCAACATATAACGCAAGTTATAACAACACCTCACTGTTACGAACGAACATCTACCAGCCTTGAACCATGAGCGAGGGTGCCGGCTCATCTAATATCCGGACCTGGACTCAGCTACAGGAAAAGTGCCGAGAATATGAACTGCCCTGGGAGGGCCAAGAGGTCGCGCAGATGGTTGAGGCAATCAGAGAGCACGAAGCCCAGCTTGCCGAGCTCCCAAATACAGCTCAGCTTGTCGTTGTGCAACCGCCTGGAGAGCAGGGCAGGGACCCAGTGTCGGGGCGGCACAATACCGGGGAGGGAGCGGGAGCACCTCCCGGGAGCAGTGCAGCAGGAGGGGTATTGGTCGCTGCGGCTACCAGTCCGTTCACCTCTGAAATGCTGGCACAGATTACTGCGTGGGGTGACAGAGGGACACCGGAGGAGCGGCTGCAGTTCATCACTATGGCAGTGAACCGGCCCGCTTATTGGTCCCCTGCCCACCAGGACCGAGATACTCTCAAACTGGACCATCACAGCCTCGCCAAGTTCGTGGAAGGTACTGACCAAATTGACAGTTTCTTAAAGAACTTTGAAACACAGTGCCGCGGTACAAAGTGCTTTCCCAGCACCGGGTCGCACGATTGGACCCCTTGCTGTCCGGCTTGGCTAAGCAGACCATGATGGCACTTCCAGAGGAGTATGCTGATGACTATGATCATTTAAAAGAGCAATTATTATTCCAATACGGCCTCAACCCTGAAGCCTACCGGGGCAAATTCCGGCTGGAAGAGAGACAGCCCCTGCAGTCCTATGTGACCTACGTTACCCGCATGGCATTGTATGGGCTCAGATGGGTGGAGGGCTATGGGATAAAGACTTACCAACTCCTGCTTGATCTGATTTTCCAGGAGCAGCTCATGCAGCAGTGTCCTCCGGCGGTGAGGGCTTGGGTATACGACAAAAAGCCCAAGACTTAACAGGAGGCAGCAAGGCTTGCAGATGATTATGTCTCCAGCCGGGCGCTGATGCCCGCCAAGGCAGCAGCCAAAGCGGCGGCCCCAGCTAAGAAGACGGGCTGTACTCCCCAATGGACTCAGAAGCCGCCTGCGGGCAGCAGTCCACCGAAGTCGGGAGAGCTCCGGCATGAGCGCTGGTGCTACAACTGCAACTGCACTGGTCACATCCAACCAGATTGCCCGGAACCCCTGCTTTCCAGTGGACCCCATCAGGGGCAACGCACCCCAGTTTCGAAGCCGGTAGCCCGCGTGCGGGTGGCTTCCACCAAAGAATCCGGACCAGTCATGGAAACAACTCCCAGTGAGACGTCCCATGCAACGCCGGTCCCGGTTTCTTCAGTGCCTACAACCAGGAGCGGAGGACATCCCAGCACAGCCCTACAGCAGACGGATGGCCGGAGCAGACACCTCACCACGGTCACAGTCGGTGACCAGCAAGCAATCGGCTTGCTGGATTCAGGTGCTGCAGTAACCCTGGTCTGACCTGATATGGTCCGGCCAGAGGAATTGCTCCCAGGACCTGAGATGCAGATTACTGTGGCAGACGGAGAGCCACGTTTCCTGCAAATTGCCAGGATCTTTTTGGATTGGGGGGAGGGACAGGGTGTGCGGGAGGTGGGGTTTTGCCCGGTTTGGATGCCGAAGTTCTTCTTGGCAACGATCTGGGACCGATAACCTGCACCTACGACCGGGTCCCAAGACCCACTGCTGTGGCGGCGGTCACGCGGAGCCAGACTGCGGCAATGGCGGCGGCTCCAGTCCCCCTGCCTTTGGGACCAACGATAGCGGAGGGCACTGAGGAGCCCGGGGAGGTAAGCCAGGATCAGTTGCAACCAGACTGACTTACTGTTTCCCCTCACCATTTCCCATACCCCTGACATGGACATGACTGGGGGGTGGCCAGAATTAGGAGCCCAGTTTAGGGAGGCAATGAAGACAGACCCCAGCCTGGCCGGCATGAGACTACGGGCGTCCGAGTCTCAGGTAGGGGAGGGCACTGAGCACTGCCTATGGCATCGGGGACTCCTGTATAGAGAAGCGGGAAACCCAGGGATAGAGGAGGGATTGACCGGTAAGCGACAGCTAGTAGTGCCCCAGGGGTACCGACAGCAACTGTTACGGATAGCTCACTCTATTCCGTTAGCAGTGCATCAGGGAGTCAGAACGAGAGCCCGGTTATTACAGCGTTACTACTGGCCGGGGGCATCCCGGGATGTGGGCACTTTTTGCCGCTCCTGTGATGCCTGCCAGCTGGTAGGTAAGGCGGGCGACCGTTTGAAGGCACTCCTGAACCCACTACCGGTAATAGGGGAACCCTTCCAGAAGGTAGCGATGGACCTTGTAGGACCCCTTATGATTCCTAGCATGTCAGGGAAGCGCTACATCCTCACGGTGGTGAATTTTGCCACCCGGTACCCTGAGGCGGTAGCGCTGGGCACCATAGATGCCAAGACAGTAGCAGCAGCCTTGCTGAACATTATTGCTAGGGTAGGTTTCCCTAGTGAGATCCTAACCGATCAAGGGTCGCAGTTCATGAGTGAACTGTTACAGTGTATCTGGGATGCATGCGGTGTACAGCACCGGCGCACTACACCTTACCATCCCCAAACAAACGGCTTATGTGAGAGGTTTAACGGTACCCTGAAGCAGATGCTTCGGACCTTTATAGAGGCGGAGGGGGAAAGACTGGGAGATTCACTTACAGCACTTGCTGTTTGCCTACCGAGAGGTACCCCAGGAATCTACAGGCTTTTCCCCCTGCGTAGTTTTCCAATTGGGAGGAGCGCTGTGATACTCGTGAACATATGCAAAAAAAGGAAACAATATAATGGTGCAGATGGTAAAAAATAAAAATGATCAAAAAACAGTCTCTGCAATGGTTGTACTCACAAATGATAAGGAAAAATAGACGTATCAGAGATCCATCTCTCTCTGATAGGGGCCCTTTAATGGATGCCCTCTTAGGATGGTATAATAGTTGAAATTCTGGAAGCTCGTGGTGTATTGTAGATCATATGGATAATTAAAGTATCTCCCAAGGGGCGCATGCGCGGCAGGAGCAGAGATGGCAGCCTAACCTGATCGCTCCGAATCCCGCCGGCAGTAAACACACGAAAGAGCACAATAAAACTCATCAAAAGCACATAAAAACGACAGGATTTAGTAGGCATAAGCAGCAGGCATAAAGTTTCATGGCGGCTACAAGGCGAAAGTCTAAACAGAAAGAAGACGTTCGTACATACTTTGTGGGGGCGCAAAAGATACAGGAGACGGAAAGCATGGCGGCATCCGAATCTGACTCCGATCCAGAGTTGGACGCGACAACGGAGAAACAGACGGGTGCCCTGAAAAAATAAATAGCTAAACTCCTCTCCGACTTAAAAACATTCTTCCGCGGGGAAGTGGACGCCTTAAGAAAAGATATACACAGCATCGGGGCCCGCACAAACGACCTGGAGGAGAAGATGGACGAATCCACCCGCTGTCAGACCGCTACAGACTCCAGAGTTACTATACTGGAGAGAAAAGTAGCAGAACTTGAAGAACGCCACGAAGACAGCGAAAACAGAGACAGACGAAACAACCTGAGGATAAGGGGGATACCAGAGGAGATCCTGGACCCCGAGCTATTAATAAATCGCTGGATGACATCTATAATGCCAGAAAAAACGGAATCTGAACTGGTAATGGACAGATGTCACCGGGCGTTGAGGGCCAGGCCACTTCCCAATAACCCCCCCAGAGATGTGATCATGAGACTACACCACATTAAGACCAAAGCCGACATATGTAAAATCACCAGGGCCACCCCCACGATCAAATTCGAGGGCACAGAGATGTCAATATTCCAAGACATCTCTCCAATCACCCTGGCACGACGTCAAGCCCTACAGCCAGTCACTAGACTCCTAAGGGAGAAAAATGTCCGCTACCGCTGGGCTTTTCCCTTTGCCCTGATTGTACTGCAAAATGGCAGGTCGCACGTTCTTAAGCATATTGCAGAGGGGCCTGAGTTCCTGACCAAGTTGGGATACCCCAATGCCCTACCGCAGTCTGACGCCCCAGCTGGCCGAGTAACTAGACGGACTGAATGGGAAAAGGTGCGGCAGCCATCCGGACAACAACACACAAAAGCTGGCCCTTCAAGACCGGGGTGAGGATTAAACACTAAGGTTCACAGTTTCGTTTACTAGTTGTTTGCGTTAACAAGTTTGGAACTATATACCCTCCCGAACTACAGCCCCAAGTAAGAGGGGCTATACTACATCCCCCACCGGAAGATCTGACTAAGACCGAACTGGCCTCGTTGGCAGTCCAGGAAAAGACAAAGGAAGCAAAAGCATTGCAAAATCTGCCTATCTTTTACACTTACCAAGATGGCTTCATAAGGCTCCACGAGGCTCCAAGAGTAGCTGGGCGGGAGAAAACGGAGAAGAAGCGCCGGATCCGAATGGCGGAGGACGTTTGGGCGCGAACGCGAGGGGCTCCAGAAGACTCCGCCCATGTGACCCGCCTACTTCGGTCACAAGCCACTGACTGATCTGCGCACGCCCCCAGCCGACGTCGATGACTAACTTCTCGCGAGAGGTCAGTGCCCGGAAACTGACGTCACTACCAGCGACTCAGGCGCAGGACGTTCAGGATGCAGGCAATTCAAGCCCAGGGGACAGAAGCTGTAGCCGGAAGGTTTGCTCTGAGCGCCGGAGCTCTCCAGAGGGGTCCGCGCACTCCCCTACTGGGGAGAGGGGATGAGCTTAACATATAGAGACAGGGTAGCCAGTTAAAGCTTGTAAAATAAAAATAATAGATAATAGAAAGTTAAAGGTTGGGATCAACCGGAGTTTTTGCCAGACACAAGATGAGTTATAGTTGAAGTTTATCATACTGTTTACATGCTGAATGTTAAAAGAATGTTTTCATTTTGCTGCCGGCGGAGGGGCGGGAGTCTGCCCTCTCTAGTGCCTGTTGGCATGTGCCTCTGGGGTTGGAATGTGGCCTTAAGCCACAGTCTAATCAAAGACCTGGGCTGCTGCGAGCTGGATGATTTCCCACAACCCTGCATGGGGAAATGGGAACATCCGGAAGTGGAGCGGTGTTCCCGGGCAGCAAACCACAGGTCTCCAAGGACCAAATGGGTTTCCCTTGTTGGTATAACAAGGTTATATGTTCCCTGTCACTCCCCTTTGTGTTTTCCTCCCCCCCCCCTCAGGTATCCTCAGAATAGAAAACGTGGCAACACAAGACCTTCAGATCCTCTACCATCATCCGCCGAGACATCACATCCCGGGTAGGAGGCGAAACCTATACACATACGCAGAATCATCACACACACAACGATGACATTAACATTCATATCCCAGAATGTCAAGGGATTTAATTCCCCCCAAAAACGCAGAAAAGCGTTTGCTGAATTTAAGCGCAGAAATTCCGATGTTTTATTCCTTCAGGAGACGCATTATTGCCGTAATAAGAACCCGAGTTTTATAGACAAACAGTATAGGAAATTCTATATGGCTTCAGCCAAAGAAAAGACAAAGGGTGTGGCTATCTTGATACATAATAGAGTCCCATTCGTGTTGGAAAAGATAAAAAGAGACCCAGAAGGTAGATACATTATTATAGTAGGCACCTTACAGCAAACTAAAGTTACATTGGCGTGTGTATATGCCCCCTGTGAAAATAACCCCCAGTTCTTTACAGAGTTCTTTCTTAAACTACAAAATTGCGCAAGTGGTAATGTGATACTAGCGGGAGATTTTAACAAGGCCTTAGACCCGCGCATTGATAGATCTCCGAGACAGGAGAAGGGGAGACAAGCAGGAACCAAAGAGCTACTAGAAGGGCTACGAAGGGGATGTCTGGTGGACATATGGCGAGAACAACACCCAGGCGAGCGCTCATATACATTCTACTCGCACCCACATGACAGTTATAGCAGACTTGACCACTTCTTTGTATCGAGTAGAATGGTCCCACAAATTTCCGACACTCTCATCCATGACATTACATGGTCGGACCATGCGTCTATAGAGCTAAGATGCACTCAAATTAGACAGGTTAGCCCGGGAGCAAACTGGAAACTAAATGAGTCCCTTATTAAAATACCTGAAATAGCGCAGACAGTCAAAGACGAGATCAGACAATTTTTTGTCACAAACACAGGCACTGTGGAATCCCACAACACGTTGTGGGAGGCTCACAAGGCCACAATTAGAGGGACTCTGATCGGTCTCGCAGCAAGACGTAAACGACAAAGAGAAGCGAAATTGACACAGCTATATCAGAGGTTACATGAACTCTCTGCACTACTGCACCGACACACTTTATTCGAGCAAATACCCAGTATGTACCTGGCAGATACCTGGAATGCGCCGCTCCTCACCTCTGACAAGCCCCGTTGCGTTTGCCTTCCCAGCCTGGGTTCATGCCTGGCTGACGGGCGGCTGATCTGTTAAATGATAATGATTAGGATTTAATAGGCTGAAATGCTTCTCGTGTCTACCAGATGGCATAAATTCATGAATTGTAATGCAGTATGTATATATATACTGTGCAGTATTGCAGCCAGCGGGAATAAAATGCTTCAATCCATGCTTGGAAAATACCTCAATGCACTCGGGCAGAAAACAGTCACAAACCTCAATACACCCGGGTATACCCGAATTCGTGGGACTAGCCGAGCTCGAATAAAGTGTGTCGCCAGTGTACATAGCCGATCAGGTGGAGATGATATTCTTAAGGAGTTGAAAGATATAAGAATTGAGCTTAATCTTCTCCTCACATCCCAGGCCGAGAGAGATATAAGTTGGACAAAGAGGAAATTTTTCGAGAAAGCCAACAAGCCGGACACTATGTTAGCTAACAGGATCCGTAATAGGCAGCCGAGTTATAACATACAAACTTTAAAAACCAAATTGGGGGAGTTGACCTCCAACCCCAAACGCATAGTGGAAGAGTTTAGGCTGTATTATGAACAGTTATATAATGGGGAGAAAGTGACACACAATCCAAAAACAACTAAACTTTTACAGTCCTTCTTAGAGGAAGCAGCCCTTCCAGAGTTGAACAGGCTGGAGAACGAAGCAGCCCAATCTGACTTCACGTTAGAGGAATTGATAACGGTAATCAAACATCTTAAGCCCTCCAAGGCCCCAGGCCCAGACGGGTTTTCTAATTTATACTACAAGAAATTTATAGGGGTGCTAGCACCACATATGCTCAAGTTATTTAATGGAGTTCTGGCAGGGGAACCCTTCTCGGCCCAGATGCTTCAGGCGTCAATCTCCATAATTTATAAAAAGGACAAAGATCCCACAAATTGCCAAAGTTATCGGCCAATATCTTTAATCAATTCGGACGTTAAAATATATTCCAAACTATTGGCCAATAGATTGAGTTCGATCCTGCCGAGGCTTATCCACCCGGACCAGGTTGGCTTTATTAGAGACAGACAGGCGGCCGACAACACAAGAAAAATAATAGATATTATTAACTACATTAACGCCAACGGGATCCGAGGAGTAGTTTTAAGTTTAGACGCGGAGAAGGCTTTTGACAGGATCGATTGGCCATATATGGAGTCCACGCTTGAGGCATTCGGGTTTGGAGACAAACTCATAAGGGCAATAAAAGCATTATATACGACCCCGACCGCCAGGGTGATCCACCAGGGCTTCCCATCTGAAGTGTTTAAAATTAAAAGCGGTACCAGACAGGGCTGCCCACTATCGCCCCTGTTGTTCGCCCTATGCGTGGAACCATTGGCGGCACACATACGCCATCACCCGGACATTGCCGGAGTGCAAATCCGTTCCCAAGAGCATAAAATTGCTCTATACGCAGATGACATTATATTATCGTTGACAAAGCCGCTTACTTCGTTTCCCAATCTATTCGCGCTATTGGATAAATTCAGCAGAATCTCTGGCTTTAAGATTAATCAATCAAAATCGGAGGCGTTGAATCTCAACATTCCAAAGGAGACAGAGAAACTAATTGAGATCAACTTTCAATTTAAATGGCAGACCAAAGCTATAAAATACCTTGGAATATTTCTCACTAAGCATAGCCGCAATCTCTATCAAGAGAACTACCCGAGACTCCTAAGAGCCCTCACAAAGGAACTCAAAGAGTGGTCTGCCTATGGGATATCCTGGATTGGTAGGATCTTCTGTGTGAAAATGAACCTCCTCCCTAGGATACATATACACTGTTCCAAACTCTTCCGATACTCCGTAGTAAGATCAGACATTATAGAACTGCAGAAAGCAGTTACGAAATCATTTGGAAAAATAAAAAACCACGGGTAAAAATGTCAATTATGCAAGGCCTAAGGAAACTGGAGGTCTGGCAGTGCCGACCTTGATGGCTTACATAAAGCGGCCCACTATGCCAAAATTACGCAGGGCATGGTGATCCGGAGCTGAGGCGATGGGTGCTTTGGAGAAGGAGGTATGTGCCCCGCTAGGATCTTATTTGGTATCCCAAGGCTAGACTAAAAGATCTAAAGAACCCACTGCCCTCCGTGTTGAACTCGGTCTGGGAATCGACAAAACATAGGCATTCATTGACCTCTAAAGATTCATTAATGGCCCCTTTATATGGCAATCCGGACTTTGCTCCGGGGCTAACTGATAGGAACTTCACATGCTGGCAAAAGGGGGGCTTAAGAAGGCTTAAGGACCTGGAGGGCCGAGACACAATCAAAACATTCGAGATTTTACAGTCAGAAAAGGGCTTACCCAACACAGATTTTATTAGATACCTCCAGGTTCGGGCATTTTATACCAAACACCCAAACAGACCACCACTAACTCATTTTGAAAAGCTCTGTGATCGGGGAACCGATACACGGGGACTCATCTCTGCTCTGTACAGGGAGGTGGCCAGGACAGACAAAGATGACTCACATAGACCTAGTTTCATGACTCAATGGGAGACAGACCTGACAGGACCGTTAGAGGATGAAGAGTGGACAGCAATTTTCAAAGCTGCGGCCAGCAGCTCGATCTGTACGACACTGAAGGAGAACTCATATAAAGTATTATTGAGGTGGTACCTCACCCCAGTTAGAATGGCAAAATTTGTCGCGGGAGCTTCCCCTCTCTGCCCTAGACAGTGTGGGGAACAGGGAGATCTGGTACACATGCTGTGGTCTTGTCCACGAATCATACCCGTCTGGACACAAATTAGAGATTGGCTTCAAAAGGTCTTTTTGGGCCTCAAAATCCAACTGGATCCGTGGGTTTTCTTATTAGGTAAGCCCACAGACGAGGTATCTAGATCAGGAAACAAACTAATAGCACACTTTGCTACGGCGATGAGGTGCGAGACCGCAGCGTTGTGGAATCAGAATGCAATTCCATCGATAGACAAAATTCGGAATAGAATTTGGTTCGCCTGCCAGATGGAAAAGTTGACAAGTCTAGTCAACGACACTGGCTCAAATTTCCAAAAAGTCTGGTCATTGTGGCTGGCACAGACCGATATCCCAGGGATGAGCAATGCCACCGTCTGTCTTTGATAGTAACAAGTGGGCTGTCCTTCAGTGGCGGAACAGACACACGGGAGGGTTGACAAACAGTTCGACATATAGGACAAAAGCGAGAGACCTCCGCCTTCCCCTGATCGTTGGACTCGTGGGTTGATCAAGGAGTTAGATCAGAACACGCAGAAAGAGCCAGGTTTAATGGAATACTCGGAGGATGTTACACCCCTCCTTGAGCCGTTACCTGCCCCCCCCCCCCCCACCCCCTCACCATCCCCTCTCACGTCTTCCCCCTACCATGTTCGTCTCGATGTTGTATGTCATAAAGCAGACTAAATGATACCAATATGATTTTGGATTGTACTATCTCTGCAAAAACCAATAAAAGAAAGTAAAAAAAAAAAAAAAAGTATCTCCCAAGGATTATAGAGAGAGAAAAGAGAGAACGCACAATAGTATAGTACGATCTAAAATTGTATTGCACAACAGTATATATATAAATATTGCACTCACATTTTACATAAAAGATATATTCGAGGGAGAGGACAGCTGTATTCAGACAGATGGTGCCGGTATCTCTAGGAACGACGGAGCACTTCCGGTGCGTCACGCATGCCCGCGTCACATCCTGTGACGTCTCAGGTAAGGGCGGAAGAGGCTGCCTAGTGTGTCCGTCTCCGTAGTTTTGCAAGCACCTTCCTCCGGTATTCTCCCCAGCTCTGTCACCTCCCACAGCTGATCGATTCAACGCGTTTCACTGTGGCTTCTTCAGGAATCGGAATCCCCCTTCGAGCTACTATATGGCCGCAGGGTACGTGGACCTCTAGACCTATTCCATGAGGGATGGGAAGGGGAGGCTACTGCTACGGATGCTTCAGTGATCCAGTATGTAGTAGATCTCCGACACCGGTTAGAGATTCCCATGGGGGTGGCCCAGGACCACCTCACGGCCGCTCAGACCAAGCAGAAGCAATGGTATGACCGGAATGCCTGTAGCAGGGAATTCATCCCAGAACAGCAGGTGCTTGTTCTCAAACCTACTCGGGAGAACAAACTGATGGCTGCCTGGTAGGGACTGTACCCGATTATCCGAAAGATGAATGAGTACAACTATGTTGTGCAGGTAGAGCCAGATAGGCATAAGACCTATCACATTAACATGTTGAAAGAATACAGAGCACCGAGTATGAGAGCAGTGATGGCCATTTGTAGCCCACTGCTGGAAGATCCGGCGAGCAATGCTCTGCCTGAACTTCTAGGGGAGGCTAGGCAGGGAAACACTGTGGAACAAGTGGAGATAGGGGGTCAGTTAAGTGCTAGGCAGAAGGGAGAAGCCAGGGACATGCTAGCTAAGTATAGGGCCCTCTTCACTGACATGCCAGGGAAAACACACCTCACAGAACACCCAGTGGACACAGGGGACCTGCGACCTCTGCATAAGCACGCTTATAGAGTGTCAGCAGAGGTCAAGACCAGTATAGAGAGGGAGATAGAGGAGATGCTGACCCTAGGGGTAATTACCCCGTCCCAGAGCCCTTGGGCAAGTCCGGTAGTCCTAGTTCCTAAGAAGGACAAGACCACCCGGTTTTGCGTGGACTACCGCTTGCTCAACGCTGGGACGGTGTCAGATGCCTATCCCATGCCCCGCATGGATGAGTTACTGGATGAACTCGTGGGGGCAAAGTATCTGACCACCATGGATTTGGAACACCTAAGCTAGGGGCAGAGTAGGTAAAGAACACCTAAATACCTCAGGTCAGTCTGACACTTAGTTGGATACACCCTCACATACAGAGTGGCAACATAGCTGACAGCACACACGACCACTGATAATCACAATATATTTGCTCCCAGTGTTTATCAGCATTTACATACCATACTTACCACCTTATTAAAGGACTTACGCAGATCCTGCCACTATGTGATATGTTTTCTCAGTAACTAATTTAGCACACCCAGCAGCACACACCTATCACACAGGTCCACATCAGGATCTCTGTGCTGTTCTGTTACCAGTGTTCCAATACATTTATATCTGGTATATAAGATACTATTTGATCCGGAGCCAATACGGCTACTTTTATCTAGGATCAACCTACCTCCAGTACGTTGCTCCAACACCTACTATTTTAATATATGCTATTAATAAAGAATATGTTTTAAATCACTCACTCATCATCAGAGCGTGAACCTGAGTGCTATATAGGGTTCTCTCTCTATTTGTTCACCACCATAGATTTGAGCAAAGGCTATTGGCAAATCCCACTGACCCTGGAGGCTAGGGAGAAGTCAGCATTTATCAACCCAAGTGGCCTCTATGAATTTTTAGTGATGCTATTTGGAATGAAAAATGCCCCGGCTACCTTCCAACGCCTGGTCAACCGCCTACTGGAAGGGATGCAGAGCTATGCAAAGGCTTATCTAGATGACATTGCTGTCTTTAGTAACTCCTGGGAATCCCATTTAGGACATGTAGCTGCGGTGCTGGCTAGGATTATCGAGGCTGGGCTTACCTTGAAACCTACAAAGTGTATGGTAGGGATGGCAGAGGTCCTGTACTTAGGGCACAGGGTGGGTGGAGGGCACCTCAAACCAGAGCCAGCCAAGGTAGAAGCCATACTTCAGTGGCCTGTTCCAAAAACCAAGAAACAGGTCATGGCATTTTTGGGCACCGTAGGGTACTATAGGAAGTTTGTCCCACAGTACAGCGCCGTGGCCAAATCCCTGACTGATCTGACCAGAAAGCAACTGCCTGTGCTTATTACCTGGTCTCCTGCCTGTGAAACTGCATTTCAGGCACTGAAAACTGCGCTTGCTGGGGCCCCCATACTGGCTGCCCCGGACTACACCAAACATTTTCTTATACAGACTGATGCCTCGGACTTTGGCATTGGGGCTGTGTTGAGCCAGGTGGAGGAAGACGGCAGAGAGCACCCCGTGGTGTACCTCAGCCGTAAACTGCTCCCCAGGGAGTTGGCATATGCCCCCATTGAAAAAGAGTGCTTGGCCATTGTGTGGGCACTCAGAAAGCTTCAACCTTATGTGTATGGGCGAGCTTTCACGGTCATCATCGACCACAACCCCCTGAGTTGGCTACAGAGGGCATCAGGGGAGAATGCCAAGCTACTAAGGTGGAGCTTGGCCCTGCAAGAATTTGAGTTCACTATCCAACACAAGAAGGGTAGTGAAAACAGCAATGCTGATGGATTTTCTCGTCAGGACTATCCCTCTGAGACTGAGTTCATTAATGATGCCATCGGTGACCCACTCCCCGTGAGGGCCAATGGGCCACACATCACACATTATGAAAGGGAGGTGTAGACTTCCGGTGACGTCATCCGGCATGGTTGACTGCTTAGAGAGCTCCGGGGACCCTCTCTAACAAAAGCAATAATAGATCACTTTACCCCGAGTTTTTCCGCCTTATCCGACCACCAACAGACGGAGGAACCAAGGGAGAATGCAGGCGAGAGTTAAAAAAACGGCAACTCAACCCAACCGAGAGGAGGTGGGTCGAGATAGAGGACCTGATTTGGTCCCCATGTAAAATAAAAAATCTCCTCTGGCTCAACAAAAAGTCTAGACCACATGAGACCTACAAGAACCCGGTGATATCCTTTGCCTGTAATCTCTGGGACTCCCTCAAAACCAAGTTCCAACTAACCGATTCCCCTTCCCTTATGCAACCACTATTCTCGGACCCTTCCCTTCCTTTTTACTCAGGAAACCCGCACTCCCATACCTGGATTCAAAAAGGAATCACAAGAGTCAAGGATATCCTCACCCAAGGGAAAGTCCCCCCATTCGCTTCGCTACAAACAAACCACGATATCCCCTCCTCCGAATTCTTCAGATTTCTCCAGGTTAGGCACTATATCCAATCAGTCTACAAGCCAGGTCGAACCCATTCTTTGACTTTGTTTGAGGACTGGTGTCTACACCAACCCCACGCAAAGGGCACTATCTCTAGAATATATCACAGTTTATCCTCTACCAAGAACAACCAAACCCCCGATAACTATATGGTATCCTGGGAAAAGGATCTTAACGTCTGTATAGATCTCGATACCTGGACAGACATCTGGGAAGCTGCTTCCAAAAACTCATCATGCCTTGTAATTAAGGAGAATATTTACAAGTTAATATTCAGATGGTACATGACTCCTGCCAGGTTGCACTCTTTTCTCCCAGGCGTTTCCCCTCTGTGCTGGCGCGGTTGTGGTGAAGTGGGGAGTATACTGCACATATTCTGGTCATGCCCCAAAATCCAACAAACATGGATGGAAGTGTTCACCTTAATACACAAGATACTAGAAATCTCTGTCCCACACGACCCAGTATATATATTGCTAGGAAAACCAATGGCTAATATCTCCAAAAAAAAAGCTAGAGTAATATCCCAAATTTTAAACGCTACACGGTGTACAATTCCCAAAAATTGGAAACAACCGGCCCCCCCATCCTTAAATCAAATAAACAACAAAATTTGGCATATAGTCTATATGGAAAAACTCTCTGCCTATCTGAACGGCTCCACCTCGCAATTCTCTAATATTTGGGCTCCTTGGTTCCGTCATGCAAGTATATCCCCATATATAGACTAGAATACTTTGAACAGAGTGATACATGTGGTATTTAAATTGTCGAATACAGTGCGATATTGGTACAAATGCAACCCTTCCCCCCCTCCCCCGTTCTCCCTCCTCTCTATTGATCCACAGCCAGTTTATTTGTATTACTGTATCCCCCTTTTCTTTTGTGTAATATGTTGTGTTTACCTTATTTTGTATGTTTGAAAATGCTCAATAAAAACTTAAGTAATAAAAAAAAAAAAAAACGGCAACTCACGGAGTGGCAAAATACTTCCCCCCCTCACAAAAGAGCCCCGTGGCAAGGGCAGAGATGCAAGATGGCGCTGGACCACGCGGCTCCCCCGCCGAGTCGAACAGGCCCCAGCAGCCAAGGGGAGACCGAAACCCAGAGGAACCAATCTCACAATCCTACATGGAGGAACTAATGACGAATATGCATAATAAACTACATACTTCGTTGCAAGACGACCTAAAAGCGGTAATCTCGGAGCAGAAGCGTAAAATCTCGGGCCAAGCAGACCGGACGGCCGAGATCGAGCTAAAGCAGGGAGAGGACCGTCAAAGACTGATGGAGGCAGAAGATGAAATCTTCTGGCTGGGAGAAGAGGTCGCGGGTCTCAAGGAGGAGATGGAAGACCATGAGTACGGGGACAGGAGGCAGAACCTCCGAATCCGGAACGTCCCGGAGACGGTACTCCCAGACCTCCTGCGGCCCTATCTAACCAAATTAATCATCGCAGTCTGCGGCGAAACAGATCAAAGGGACATGGAAATTGACCGGGCACATAGGGCCTTAGGGCCTAGGTCAGCAGACCCTAACAGACGACGCGACATTATCGTCAGATTTCATAGTTATTCAACTAAAGAAAACGTATTAAATGCCTGCCGAGCACTGGACTCTGTGGTCTTTCAAGATGAGGTCCTACAAGTGTTCAGTGATCTTTCGAAAACCACAATAAATAAAAGAAAAGAGATCAAACCACTTACCTTGTTCCTGCGAGAGAACGGAATCAAATACCGCTGGGGGTTTCCGTTCAAACTCATTGCCTCCAAAAACGGAAAGTTCCTGGCCTTGAGAAGACCGGAGGAAATGTCTACGTTCGCTAGAGCACTGGGCCTCTCCCCCCCGTCCTCGTGGTCGGAGGCCGAGCGTCCCGCAAGAGGCACCGAGGAGGAGGACAGATCAATCCGCTCCTCACAAAGAATAGCGGCGCAGAATCAAAGCAGGAACAAGTGATCCAGCCGAATCAAGCACCGCGCACCGGCGGATGTTATTCCCAGTTGGCCGTTGCCATATACCTGAGCCCCAATGCCGTGCAGAATACCCCACGTGAGAGACGCGAGAACGAGCCCCAGAGAGAACCCCTACATCACCGGGCCCAGTCCACACCACATCGCCTAGACGTCGGGACAGACGGCCCATCACACACAGTTCTGCTTACCAGTCGTGCACCGACCCCAGACAGCCGTCGAGAGGGGAGACCGTCCCCCCCCTCCACTCTTTTCTTGCCGGTGGAGGTCAAGGAACGCGCACGGACACAGCCAACATAAAGAGATCCCTGCTGAGATGGAGAAGGCAACCCTGCCTCACCTCGCGGTCTGTATGGGGACTTGTGGGTGTGTGGGGAGGGTGGCCCCAGGCCTAAATCAGCATATGGGCCCGTTATAATGACTTTTGCTCAGGGGAACCACCCCAGAGGTGACATCTAGCCCGCAAGGACATTTGTGCAAGAGCGGTTGCTCGGACTATACCCCCCAGTTTCGTTAGATAATCACTCATAAGGTTGTTGCTCCCTGGCCCCAAAAGGGATGTAAGTTGGGCACCTTAGCCCTAGTAGTTAAATCCTCGTTTACCCCTTATCCCATGAGTAAAAATTATTAACACAAGAAATCGCTCTCCATGCATATGGCCCAAATGGTACCCCCCCTCCCCCCTACACCCCCCTCCTTCCTACACCCCCTCCCCTCCTCCTCCCCCTGCGCAACCTCTGTCCCCCCTCCCCCCCTCCCCCCTCCCCCGCACCCCCAAGCCCAAGTCCCATAAAGTTGAATGTTCACTCTGAAACACTGCCTTACCCTTCATAACGGTTCTTGTAAAACAGGCATCCAACATAAGGTCGCCCTACACCAACGGGATCATGACATATGAGTGTGAATAACTGTCTAGGAAAATACACAAATGCTGCTCTTAATATGCTCCCACCTTTACCCCCACTTCTCTCCCCTCTCAAATGAGCTATGAGCCAAACGCTGAGGAAATATAACTGTTAATGTACTACTGTTAATACTGTGATATATATCTGCCAATGTAAAAGCTTAAATAGATCTGTCTTTTTCCCTCCCCCCCCCCTCCCCCCTCCCCCCTTCCCCCCCCCTCCCCCCTCCCCCCTTTCCCCCCCTCCACCCTCCCAACCCGATGTTAACAGGGCTAAGACTTACACTGTTTGGGAAGCTGAAAGTTTGGGCGAATGCATATTAAAAGCTGTTCTCCATTGCTGCGGGAAAACTATGTTGATAGACAATCTCCCCCCCTAAACCGAACACTGGCTGCTGCTTGAACCCAACTCCCCCCTTCCCCCCCCCCCCCCCCAGCTCAAAGGTACACGGGTTAAGACTAATATTCCTAAGAAAGCTGAAAATGATGATGAAAGTATACTTAAAGCTGTCTCCCATTGACTCTGTCGTTCCATATGCCTAAGACCAACTTTGCTAAGAAAGCTGAAATTGATGGTGAATGTATATTTAAAGCTGTCTCCTACTGACTCTGTCGCTCCACATGCTCACCCCTCCTCACTCTCCCCGCCCCCCCTCTCTCTCTTCTCCCCCCCCCCCCTCCCGGCATAGAGGTTCACCAGTTCCTCTCCCCCCCCTAATACCCCCCCCCCACCCCCCCCCCCCCCCCCCCAAAAAAAAGACTACATCTCTGGAAGCACAACCAACCCTAGACAAAATAACCAACCCTATATATAACCCGAGTGAAGAATTAGGCCAAGACTCTAATTAAGGCCCCGGTCGGTACGCGACCATGTTATAAGCCCTAGGCTATCTCTTAAAGGGACCTGGCAAAACCGCACACCCCCTTTCCCTCCCCCCACCCCCCCCCCCCCACCCGAAACATCACGAATGAGACCAGGAGGAACAAAAGGGAATCCAGATAATCGATGGGTCCCCACCTCTCTCGGACTTGTCGGCGGGCGAAACCAGACGTACTCCCCCCAGGGTCTTAAACCCTATCTACCGGTCCTTAGTTTAGACCGGTCCTGAACCCTTGAGACCCTGACAAGGTCTGCTTTCTTTTCTCTTCTAGTCCTGCTGATACTGTCCCAGCAGGACCCCCTCCCCCCTATCCTTCCCCCTACTCCCCCTGGGAGGCCACCCCAGAGTACCAGAGCAATAAAGAGTCCACTGATCCTAGCAACAGGGGAGTAGCACCCTTTAGAACCATGCACCGGACCATCCCTAGTGGGAAGGGTAAGGTCCTAATACCCGAAGAGGGAACAAAACAATTATGGCTCAACAAGGCACAATCAAATTAGTATCCCTAAATGTAAAGGGATTACAGAACAATAGGAAAAGGAGGCTTGCCCTCCAAGAACTGAAAAAATCAAATGGTGACATTGTCTTCCTCCAGAAAACGCACTTTACATCTCAGGAACCGCCCAAAACCTTCCAAAACGTATACCCTATGAGTTATTACTCATCATTTAGTAGTAAAAAAAGGGGAGTCGCCATTCTGATCCGTCAGGGCACTCCATTTAATCTAACAAAAATAACAACTGACCCAGAGGGTAGATTCATTGTTGTGTATGGCTCATTATCAGGATCCGCAGTCGCCCTGATTAACCTCTATGCCCCCAATGAAAACCAGACAAACTTCTTTAAAAAAGTACTGGAGACAATTGACCCTGATTACTTGTCGTCATTAATAATAGCAGGAGACTTAAATATGGCACTTAATCCGACCGAAGACAAATCGTCCACTTTGGGACGCTCGCACTCAACCCAGGTCCTAAGACTGGGGAGAAAATTTAAAGATATTATGAAGGAATTTTCTTTAGTGGATATTTGGAGAGCACCACATCAGGGACAAAGGTATTACACTTTTTACTCGGGCCCTCACCAGACATATTCGCGTATCGACTACTTTCTTGCTACCAAGAATATTCTAGAAGCAGCAGCTAACACTGACATTGGGCCGATTACATGGTCCAACCACGCACCCATCCTTATGAACCTCTCGACTCCATTTGTAAAAACGACTTCCTATAGCTGGAAATTGAATGACTCCCTACTCAACAATAAAGAAGTAGAAAAAGAGATTAAAATAGCTCTTAAGGATTACTTTAGATTGAACCTTGACACGGTCAAGTCCCCAGCTATCCTGTGGGAAGCTCATAAGGCGACAATTCGAGGCAACCTCATTTCAATAGCATCCCACAGGAAGAAAGTCAAATTAAAACTAATTAAAGAGCTTACAGATAAAATTATAAAGCTCGAGCAGCAGCATAAATCAAATCCCTCGAGGAAAATGTATAAAATACTGTCAGCTGCTAGAAGCGAACTGAGGGATATCCAATTGGAAAATGTAGAAAAAGCTCTCAAATGGACAGGTCAGAGGTATTATGACAAGGGGAATAAAGCCGACAGACTTCTTGCTAGCAAGCTAAGAGGCATACAAAAAAGATCACAAATCACAGCGATCAAAAATAGGTCTGGTGAGATAATATACAACGAGGAAAAAATAGCAGACAAATTCACTAAATTCTACAGTAAACTATATAACCTGAGAAATCGCTCTGCTAACTCACATTCGGCCGACCAGGCGGCAATTGTAAATTATCTAGACGATTGTGATATACCCTCTCTAACAGAGGAGGAAAATGCCACCCTGAATGGGAAAATCACGCTAGAAGAATTGACAGCGGCAGTGAAGGCTTCTAAAGCATCCAAAGCGCCGGGCCCTGACGGCTTCACAAATATCTACTATAAAAGGTTCCTACCCATACTATCAACTCACCTGCTAGATCTCTTCAATTCTTTCATGGAAGGGAATCCTATCCCAACATCAATGTCTACAGCCAATTTGGCGATCATTCATAAAGATGGGAAAGACCCGACACAGTGCGGTAGCTATAGGCCTATATCTTTGCTGAACAACGACCTTAAACTGTACAGCAAGATACTTGCAAATAGATTAAACCCCATATTACCCAGACTTATTCACCCGGACAGCAAGGATGAAGAGGAGCACAGCAGCGTTTCCCAGCAGCTTCCAGCTAGTAGATCGCCAAAAATTAGGGTAACTCCAAATTCACCCGGACCAAGTTGGGTTCGTCTCTGGTCGCCAGGCGGCGGACAACACACGCAAAATAATAAATATAATTGATCACGTCCATACGTCCAACACGAAAGCGATGTTATTGAGCTTGGATGCAGAGAAGGCATTCGACAGAATTGACTGGCTATTTCTGGACAACACTTTGAAAAAATTTGGCTTTAAGGATACCTACCTGACAGGGGTCAGGGCTCTTTACCAGAACCCGTCCGCCGCAGTCAGACTCTCAGGTGGAACATCCGAGAGATTCCATATTAGAAACGGAACAAGGCAGGGATGTCCCTTATTACCTCTTCTCTTTGCTCTCACGATTGAACCACTAGCGATCAAAATACGTAAAAATGTGAATATACAGGGCATAGGAATAGGAGATACAAATGATAAAATATCTCTTTTCACTGACGATATCATTCTAACTTTGTCCAAACCCCAAACTTCCCTTCCGAACCTTCAAACGGAACTGACGGACTTTGGCAAAATATCCGGCTATAAAATAAACAGCGAAAAATCTGAAGCCCTAAACCATAGCTTACCAGAGCTTGAAGTGAAACTTCTCAAACTGAATTTTAGCTACAGATGGTGCTCTTCATCTATTAAATACTTGGGAGTGAATATATCAAGGCACTATCAAACTTAATATCAAGATAACTACCCAGCCCTCTGGGGAGCAATCAAAAAAGACCTAGATCAGTGGGAAGGTTACCGGGTCTCATGGATTGGGAGAATGACATCCATTAAGATGAACATACTCCCCAGTCTTTTATATTACTTTCAGACACTCCCGGTCCATGTACCTAGCACTGACCTAAAAAACATACAAAATAGATTGTTTCACTTCATTTGGCAGGGTAAAAGACTCAGAGTGGCCAGATCGGTTCTGTTGGCATCAAGGGAAAGAGGGGGTATGGCGGTTCCAGACATCCTTAAATACTACATAGCTGCGCAATTGAAAGTTATGTGGAACACTGATCCGGCCCAATGTTGCTGGATTGAAACAGAGACTCAGTATGCCAGAATGCTTTCTCTGCATGCCTGCCTCTGGAGCCTAGACAGAGGAGACAGACAAGTCCATAACTTAAAACTAAAAGCGTCAATACTCACCTGGGAGGTCTGGACGAAATACAAGACCCGATTCGGGCTCTGCTCGCCTAATCCACAGCTCACGCCCATATCTAATAACCCCAAATTCCCCCCGGGCTGTAGATCCAAACTCTATGAACAGCTAAGAAAAGGAGGGGTTGGGGCGATTGCGGATCTTCTAAGCCTTGGGAGGCTTCTGAGTTACCAAGAACTCCGTACCAAATATAAAATAAGAGAACTGGACCCATTTAAATACCTACAAATCCGACACTTTGCCCAAAAGATATGTCCAGAACCAAAATTCCCCCCTCTCACCAAATTCGAGAGGCTGTGCAAAGGTAACATTTACCAAAAGGGACTCATCTCTGAAATATATTCCGAATTAGAAAACTCCGTGGCCCCCCAGGACCACGACTATATGCTCAAGTGGGCAGCAGCTTTGAACATCACAATAGAGAGAGAGATTTGGGATGAAATCTGGTCGGCAGCCTCGGGAACATCCATATGCACAACAACCAAGGAGAACATCTATAAAATTCTCTATCACTGGTACCTAACTCCGGTGAGATTAAATCAAATCTACCCCCTGGATTCGGATCTATGCTGGAGAGGCTGTGCTCATAGAGGGGACATGGCCCACATCTGGTGGTCATATCCGGAAATTATAAAATATTGGGCTAAGGTCCAAAATCTGGTAAAAGAGGTCACCGACCTAGAGCTACCTATAGACCCACTGACCTTCCTGCTTGCAAGGCCAATCCCGGGAATTGACCATTCAACTAGGAAATTAATCTCCTTTATTCTCACTGCGGCTCGATGTGAAATAGCGGCTTCCTGGAAGAAACAAACCACCCCCTCCAAGAGGTCTATAAAAAAAAGGATCAGTGAAGTGATGCTCATGGAGAAATTGACGGCCATGCTCAGACAAAAACTCTTCACATTTTATAAGATATGGGAGCCATGGATACTCCTCACGAGAAGAAGGATCCCCACAAAAATTGATCCAGAGAGCGAGTACAGCCCCTAGGACCCTTGAGCTTAAACTCAAACAATGACAGTTCTGGGAACTGGCCTCCCTGGGTGGGTACACACCACCCCCCCCACCTCCCTTCTTCCTTCCCCCCTGTCCTCCCTTTCGGAGGACCTCACTTTCATTGACAGCTAAGGCTGTCTTTCTTCCCCCCCCCCCCAAAAAAAAAGCTGTGTGTGCTGTGCACGCGCATAGTAAGTGGAAATTCTTTGACTTTTGTCACAAAATTGTATTTGTGTTGGTGATGTTTAAATAAAATCAAAATACATTTTTTGACAAAAACGCAAATAAATTTGACTTATGAATGCGCGTGCTCTGCACACATCCCCTGTATTAGCTATTTGCACTAAGTGTGAATTCCTCGTGTGTGCCGGTGACTGAGTGTGCGTGTTGACTGCGTGAACTGCGACTGCGTGTGACTGCGACTGCGTGTGACTGCGACTGCGTGTGACTGCGACTGCGTGTGAGCTGCGGGTGCGTGTTGCGGGGCTGCCATGTGCGGGTGAGTTGTGCGGTGACTGCGTGTGCGGGTGAGTGTGCGTGTCTGTGAGTGTGCGGGTGAGTGTGCGGGTGACTGTGAGTGTGCATGTGACTGTGAGTGTGCGGGTGACTGTGAGTATGCGTGGTGACTGCGTGTGACGAGTGTGCGGGTGACTGTGAGTGCGGGTGACTGTGAGTGTGACTGCGTGTGAGTGTGCGTCGAGTGTGCGGGTGCGTGTGACTGTGCGGGTGACTGTGCGTGTGACTGATGTGTTTTTACAATAGTCTCAACCCTTTATATCTGCATGAATACACCATGTTTGTAAATTAGTACCATTATTATAGTGTCCTTTGCTCAAATAACTGTGCTCTCTCCTGCAGTCAAGCCAGCACCACTGAGGTTGTATTAGTACTGTGACCACTGCATTTTACAATCTGATATATTGCTGACTTTGTATGATCAGATATTTCCAGTACACAAAGAATGTTATTTCCATTTGGGTTGACAGTTGAGATTTGTCATACAGATACCTTGCTATTTCCTTATCCTGAGTATATGATTACTAGCACGAGATTTCCAGTGTTTAGTGTGTCCTGTTCTGACAGTCTTTCATTGTTTCTGCTGAGGCTCATGCCAGTCTGGATGGTTCCTTCAGTGCATATTAGCAGAGAGCACAGGACACCAGGAGCTGCATGCAGCTATATCTCACCATCAGAAGCAGCATCTGACACTGACTGTACCTTATTTATCTGACACTGACTGTACCTTATTCATATAACACACACACACACCACACACACCACACACACACACACCACACACAACACACACCACACACACCACCCCCACACACACACACACACACCTGCAAGGGCAGGGATTCACATCCACTTCTGCCCTGTCCTGCTACTCGCTGCACACACACAGAATCACTAGGACTGTGATGTTTTCAATGTGATGTCCCTCTCCCCACCTATCTTCCTTTTGATATCTTTTAATGTGGACATAATTGCCAGGTCCGATCTCCCTCCTCCCTCCTCCCTCCCTCCCTCCTCCCTCCTCAATTCAGCATGTCAGCGACACCCTGCTCTGCTTCCTCTCGGTTACCCTTCATGATCCCTGGGCTCTCTCCTCTGGCAGCGCTCAGTCAGCGGAGACACAGGGAGGGTAGGGAGGTGAAGGCTGAGCAGCGCTCAGAAGTCTGATTTATAAAATCCCCGCGCTTGCTACACCCTTTCACTCTAGCCAACCGGAAGCTCTGCGGCAGCCATCTTGCTATCCCATGTGCACTGACGTTGTGGGGGAACAGCGGCCGTTAGGACGGCGCCGGCGGCTATCGCCGCCGCCGCCGCATGTTCACACACTCGTGTGTTTGTGGGGGGGAGCGGTGGCTTTAGGAGCGGCGCCGGCGGCTATCGCCGCCGCCGCCGCAGGTCACAGTAGATGCGGGGGGAGGGAGGGGGGTGAGCCATTGACGTCACTTCCGGTTCAACATTTCCCCTCCAACTCTCCCGTTTTACTCCATCAGAATAGGTGCCACTAAAGAAGTTTCACTTCAAAAAGCAAAATGTTCTGTATTAGGTTGTGAAATATGTATGATGAACATGTATTGTATTACTGCCTAATAAAACTATTTGAAAAAAAAAAAAAAAAAGAAGGGAGGTGTAGAGGGAGAGGGGGATTGGCCCGGTATTAAAGGGGTTGCACCCCATATGGCCACCCCCTGAACCTCACCAGGAAGGCAAGAGGGGTTAACTGGACTGCGTCCAGGAATGTGGTTTTTCACCTTGCCTGCAACATCCAAATGTGTTCCCCTGTTCTCATGTATTGTCACAATGACAGTGTGTCTGCACCACACACACACTGGGATCCTCCGGAGGAGAGAAGGTAATAGTTAGAAAGTGTATATAGCCCTTTGTTCCATGTTCTCTCGCCTTTTCCAGGCTCCATTTTGCAGGGTCCCCATAGGTCCCCATTGCAGCTCCATTCATTCCAGGCGAATCCGCGGTTTTGGAACCTGTTTCCAGCAAAGACCCAGCAGGTGTGGCGTCCGAGAGGAGAGCGGCGGTTTCCCATTGTAGTCAATGGGCCCATTGACTTCAATGGGGATTCCTCGACGCCGACCTCCAGGAACGGGTTGGCAGCCATCCAAACCGCAGACCGCAAAAGCGGATACATTGTCTTTGAAAGAGCCTTTATCACTATCGATCAAGTCAACTGCAATTGGCGTGGGAACCTTAGGTTCTAGGGCACATATAAATAAAATTCTTTTTGCCCCTAGTCCTAGGCCCTCCCCACACTCGACCACCACCGGGTCCGAGAATCCAGGACCCCCTAAGGGTCGCGCGCGTTAAAAGGGTTGCGCCATTGACTCCAATGGCGCGGAGAGAGCAGCTCAAGAAACGGCTAAGTCCGAAACCATAAAAATGTAAGCCCATATCTCCGGTTCTGGGAGGACCAGAGGGCTGGGATTTGGGTCACACGTAGTCACTGTTCCGGCATGACTGCCTGGCCATTCCCAGCCCTGTCCGACCAACCAGACCGACCGACCAGAAGTACCATAGACGCCAATGGCGGAGTTGCCCCATTAAAAGCCCATGGCGACGGAGCCCGTTGATTTCAATGGGAAAAGAGTTGAAAAAACCGATATTCATTTTAAAGTCGGAGAATCCATGTGTAAGAAATAAAAGGTTGTGAAACTGCATTTGTGTATGTCATCCGGTCTGGAAGTCGCAGCGACTGAAACTTGGCCACAATGGAGATCACTCCCGCGCATTAGAAGACCTGGCCGGTTTTCAGCCCCCTGGACCCAACAGAACGGATTATTTTAATGTGTCTTAATATTAAAAACTGTACTGGGTGGGGGGCTTCCGGTGACGTCACCAGGCATGGTCGGGTAGGAACAGAGCTCTGCAGACCCGCATGCAATCAATAAATAATTAGCGCTTTTCATCGCAAATTTCCCCCTTTCTTTGCGGCTCCCTCGACAAAACAAAGACACAGCTATGTCCAGCAAATTAAAAAAGCAGCCGAACTTGGGTGTCTCCAAGTATTTTTCGCCGTCCCAGAAGGAAACGGAGCAAGGCAGTGGAATCCAAGATGACGGCGTGCCACGAGGCCCTGCAATAATGCCGAGTGGAGTCGGACAAGCCAGAGGAAGCCAGGAGGCAGAGGAGCCCCTGACAAGATCGTATATGGAGGAACTCTTTGCTCCATGTACAACCAAGCTGCAGACAATCCCTCCAGGGCGGAACTGAAAGCGTCAGTAAATGATTTTAAAGCAGGAGCTCCTCTTCCTTAATGTCTAAAGCACTTATTCCCATGATCTGTTATTTATATTATCTGTTATTTATTGGATTACCACATGTATTACTGCTGTGAAGCGCTATGTACATTAATGGCGCTATATAAATAAAGACATACAATACAATACAATACAATAAACCAAGACGGGTCTTCCCCGTCGGGATTGAGAATCTCAGGTTCGCAAATATTGCAAATCTCAGTGGAAGAATGCCTAAAAATGTGAATTATCAATAAAGAATTGACAAAAAAAAGCTGTGTGTGCTGTGCACGCGCATAGTAAGTGAAACTTCTTGACTTTTGTCACAGAAATTGACTTCTAACGCGCGTGCTCGGCACATGTGTCAGTCAGTGTATGTGTCAGTCAGTGAGTATGTATGTGTGTCAGTCAGTGTATGTGTTAGTCAGTGAGTATGTATGTGTGTCAGTCAGAGAGTATGTATGTGTGTCAGAGAGTATGTGTGTGTGTTTGTTTGTGTGTGTGTCAGTCAGTGTGTGCATGTGTGTCAGTCAGTGTGTGCATGTGTGTCAGTCAGTGTGTGCATGTGTGTCAGTCAGTGTGTGCATGTGTGTGTGAGTGCGTGTGTGTCTGTGTGTGTGTGTGTGTGTCAGTCAGTGTATGTCTCTCTCTGTGTTGTGTGAATGTCTCTGTGTCGGTCAGTGTGTGTATGT
>WSYH01000306.1:76359-234324 GCA_036426205.1 Ascaphus truei | reverse complement strand
GGGACCGGCTGGAACCGACTGTCTGGGACCGGGCTGGGACGGACTGTCTGGGACCGGGCTGGAACGGACTGTCTGGGACCGGGCTGGAACTGACTGTCTGGGACCGGGCTGGAACCGACTGCCTGGGACCGGGCTGGAACCGACTGCCTGGGACCGGGCTGGAACCGACTGCCTGGGACCGGGCTGGAACTGACTGTCTGGGACCGGGCTGGAACTGACTGACTCTGACTGGCTGGAATTCTCTTAGCCATAGCACTAACAGGGCCTCCCTCTCCTCACCTTTTATACCTCATGCCACAACAGGTAAAACATTATTGGAGGGATAAGGCCGAGTGTTTTCATTATTACCCAGCCCCTGAATAGTGGGCTTAACAGGTAACATTAACAGGGAAACGGTTACATGGAAAGGTACAGACAACTTTTGCAACATTCCTCCTGAAAGCAAACTTAACCCCTGCGTCCCTGTAATGCTGGAACCAGGCTAAGACATAATACACAGATATATAACTGTAATAATGACCGGTAGGGGTAACGAAGGATTTGTCCTTTTTATTAAACGCATTCACAATTACTCCTACCGTCACACACCCTATGTAACATCCCCCCCAGCTGTCAGGCTGAGCCATATTACAGAAGACAGAGGTGCCCAATTCTACATCAAATTGACAAAACATATATGGTAATGAGTATAAAGTTTAAATACTTGAATAATAATAGTAATTACTTTTTTTAGTTAAACCCTTTGGCCAAAGCGTTGTAAGCCTGCATACCAACGTCAAGGTAAACCAAAAATGCAGGTCCTAACACTAAACTGGGAACCGTTCCTGTTACCTCTGTATGAGGGGAAGGAACTGCTGTGAGTCCTGTCCATTCAGCAAATGCCAGAACCTCCCACGTTAAAAAGGTGGGGAGGGGTGAGCTCTGGGGGGACATGCCACCTACCTCCATAGACTATTACCAGTCAGGAAGTAAATGAACACATTCCCAGATAGCTCAAACCCCTACATCCACCACATCATGAATATATATGCCAAAATGAGTGCTACTGAGCGTGGTATATTCCAACCTGAGCCACCCCCTACCCTACAATGTGCAGCCACTTTACCTTCCTGTTTCATCATTGTCCCTCGTTCCCTCTAGAGTGTAAGCTCCTAGGAACAGGGCCCTCATTACCTTCTGTATGTGCGCGCATGTCTGTCCTCACTCGCATGTAACTGTTTATATACGGAATGGGACGTTTGGCCGCGAGCCAAAGTGCCGCTGGCGGTCTGCCGCAGCTACAACTCACCGCCGGGCAGGTCGCCGCTGTACCATTCGCTGCTACGAAGATTAACTTTGGTCGCTCCTAGTCCTGTGACATTTTAAAATGGTGCCGCGAGACTGGGAGTGTCGGGCGGCCGAAGTTTGTTTTGGAGCGGCGAATTGTACAGTGGCGACCTGCCCGGCGGTGAGATGTAGCGGTGGCGGGCCTCCGTCTGCGCTTTGGTCACAGCCAATCGTCATCGACCTATTTATATAATATACATAACACTGCCCCCATTGTACTGCGCTGCGGAGTATGTTGGCGCTTTGCAAATAAACGATAATAATCCATTTTAGGGCCGAAGGGAACTAATGCCAGAGACATGTTACATCGGGGTAATTGTGCACCTGTAATTTTATTATATCACGTAATTTAGTGTAAACCACATGATCTGAGACTTGGGAGGGTCTGATTCCCTCTGGCTGCTCCCGTGTGTGTGATGTTAATCATGTCCTTGTACAGCCAGAGCCCCCTCCCCTAATCTTTATTGGTAGTTGTCACAGGAGAGCAGGTCTTTTAACACATTTTATACCGGGATCATGCAACAGGCAAAACACAGAAATTAAATAAAAGGGGGGGTTATTTGGATAAAAACCTCGGAAACACAACAGAAATACAAAAGACAGAAATATACCCACTTACTGGGGTCTGGGGGTTGAAATCTATCCTTTCCTAGGTGCAGGGTGCCTGCTTGCTAGGGCTTACCGGGACCTCGTCCTGGAACTGATTTCGACAGGAAGTCCTGACCACGACCGCTACGTTTGATTTGTAGAACTTGGCTGCAGAAGTCGGGACTTGGTCTCTGCGAGGCAGACTTTCCTAGCTTCAATACAAAGCCGGTTCCTCTGCTGTTTGTAACAGAGCGACTTTGAAAAGTCAAGTCATAGGATGGTCTGTTTCTCTGACTCGGCCGTCTCCTTACATACACTCCGCTAAGCTATCCTTAGCATGGAGGTAGGAGGAGCGACCAATCCCTATCCCACTAGCCAATAGAAACAGGGGCTCGTCTCTTGGCTGGCGTCAGAGGAGGAGGCGTGCCAAGCCGGCTCGAATAACCGGGTGAGCGGGAAATATGAATTGGCCAATGGGAGAAGCGCCTACGAGCTGGATCTCCCCTAGCTAACAAATTGCCACCACTGGGCAGGCTCCACTAAGTCTGGTAGATACAAAAGGTGTCCCCACAGGGTGCCTTTTGTTCCCCGGACCTGGCAATTTGCCCTTCCTCACCCACCAAACGATCTGACCTCCTGGACATCCTCTCCTCTATGAACTACGGGCTCTATACAGACATGCCAGCGTCTACGCTGGTGCCCTGGCTGACCGTATAGAGTCTTATAACCAATGTATAAAACATTATAACATAACCTTTAATAAAGTATGGACTTTGAGTAACCTTATACTTATAAGGGAAATGGATTTGGGATTTTTGGGCTCGAAACTCAGGAGTCTGGGGGACACTGGGTAGCCCTGGTGTAATTCACCCTGCATACCGGCAAATCATGCCTGCTCGCCGGGGAGAATCAGGGGACTACCGGTAACTTTGGCCCCTGAACTGCAAACAAAACAATTGCATTTCTACCCAAATATCCCACATAAAACTTACACATGGACATTTTCATGAGTCTAGGACAAGGGGAACATGAAAAGTGGAAAAGCAGGGGACACTATAACTTACATGTGATAATACCTGGGCCCTGGCTTATGGTGCTAGGTAGCTGCCAGGGACCCACGGTGCCCAGAGGTAACCAGATGGGCTTAACCTTTATTGTACAGCCTGGTTACCACCTGCCCATCTCAACCGGAGCAGGAGCGTTATTATTGGACAGCCGGGGAGGAGCCGAGTGTCCGCGTCGGCTCAACAAGGACATCCTCTGCTGCCACCGCCATCACCAGGATGTCTGCCGCTGCTCCCACGATGTCGCCTTTTTGATATTACTTGGCTGTTGATGGTTAGGAGGCTGGAATATATTGTTGATGACCTTCCAGAAGTTAGCTGGGTTTGATGTATTCTGGTTAAGATTGTCAGAGTAATATTGTGCTTTTGCATGCCTTGTTTGCCTTGTGCACATGTTCCGCAGGCATCTGTAGTTATTAAGATCCTTGATAGTGCCAGTTACTTTGTAGCTTTCCGCATCTTTAAAATGGTAAAGCACAGGAAGGTCAGTTGTAACCCATCGAAGTTGGGCTGCCTGTCTCTTATTCAGCGTAGTGGAGCATTATTCAGCGTAGTGGTGCCTGTCTCTTATTCAGCGTAGGGTATCACAGAGTTTTAAGAACTCTGGAAATAATCAAATGCAGAATCAGGGTCGGGTATTAAGTTGATTCTGTACATGGGGCAGTTGGTAAGATCAGCCGGAAACTGTTGTGGGTGAAAGTGAAGTTTAGGGCTTAACTTGGGTGGTCTGATTTCCCTTGCACAGTACACTATTGCAGGGGAGTGCAAACTTTTGGCGCTGTACCCACCTGCCTTGCTTCCCCTGGTGCTCACGCCCCTCCCCCCCCTTACCTTGATGCAGCATCAAATGATGCCATGGGGTCATGTGACATCATGCCACGTGACCCACCGCATCTCCGCTCCGTGGCAACACAGCGTCAAATGGAGACTAGTCCTGAAGCCAGCAGAATCAAGGTAAGTTGAGTTGCAGAGGCCTCACGTGATCCCCAAGGCATTTAAATTAAATGCCAGGGAAGAGCGCTGGGCCTCTACAACCGCCACGTCCCCACCACCCCCCAGACAAATCAATGGCAGGTAGGGTACCAGAGGATTGGGACAAGAGGATAGAATCCAGTCTAGCAAGGAATGGTTGAGATTTTAGGTTTGTTCTATCCAAATCTGAGTACCACCGTGTGCTGTCACCCTGGCAGGTCCATATTATTGTATGGCTGATGGAACTTGTATAGCGACTATTCCTTAGCATATGATATATACTTGGATAGGAATGACTGGCACACACTGCTTACATTGTTACCACCTACTTATATGGAGAAAATCTAAATGTGATTGACTTTGGAACCTACACAAAACCTACACGTGGAACCTACACGGAAACGCTGAGTGCGCAATAATTGCATAGCTAACTGAACCTGGCGACGTTCTATTGTGATTAATTCTCCTCCCCTAATACTGGGGGTGCATAGGTGTACAGCCGCCATTAGCGGTTATCCTTTGTGATCGATCAGTCATCATAGACCTAATATGGTCAAAATGGCTTTTGCAGGCAGGTAAACCCTGTATACAGTATGTGAGATCCAATTTGGCTCACCTGCTGGGTTAGAAGGGCCACCTACCTGCTAACTCCTACAGAATACCCAGAGGAGTATGACATAAATCTCCAGATGTAAATACATATCCAGTGATTTACAAAGAGTTGATCCTATGGATCCATCTGAATACTCCTACTGTCCTATGTCTGCATCCTGACCGCACCACCGGGGATTACAATTTTGACACTAAATATTTTTCACAAAGCGAGTTAATTATTCTAATAAAGCTTTATTTTAATTATTTTGTTCCCTAGAGGTACACTAGCTATGACCACTCATCTTTTACCAATGGCCATATCGGATATATTTCCTGATGTACAGCCCAGGTGTGTTACACCAGTCAGTACAATACTTGATTTGAAGACTATCTGTCTGATATTATATATGTACATTTTGTGGACGAGTGCAAGATTGGGAAATCTTTTTGATCCTTTGTGGATCACCTTGAATATACTGGCCACTAACCCATTAATTACCACTGTGGTAATTAAGGAGTTAATCCGATTGGCTGGTGTACAATGTGACAGGGATTTTTTTTTTTTTGTGTGTGTGTGACGTCTTAAAGGGAGGGAAGCCAGCCAATCAGGAAGGATATGCTTCCCTGCCTTTTAAGATAAGGTAGTCAGAAAAAAATGGCTGCCGTCACATGGTGCTTCAACCAATCAGATTGGGGGTGTACCATGTGATGCAACGCATGGTAACATTTGTTTAAACTCTCCCGATAACGTTGGCCTGTAACTTGGGAAGCAAGGAGTCCCCAAGGCTGAAATGAATGTGGTTCAGCTCTGGAGACCCTCTGCCTCAATACTGTATTTAAAGAAAATGAAAGCCCTGTGAACGCCTGTTAGAGGCGCTCAGCTAGAGTGACTGATTCAGTCTCTGTTACTGTGCGTCTTACAGACAGGTGAAACCCTGTAGGATTCACACAGCGCGAGTCCCATTTAAAGCGCAGGGACCCCCGCTGTGTTAATCCGGTGGGCCATTAGGCTCCCTACCTGCACGGTGCGGGGCTGGGGGTTCAACCGTGGTAAAAGCCAATGGAAAGCGACTAAACCAGATAATGGATCTGTATGTTTATTTGCGGTGAAGCTTATGTATGTGTGTATCTGTATCGCACATTTGTATACATTTGCATTAGGACAAATGTCGATCCGAGTTTTATATATAAAAAAAATTACGTCCACTGGCCGCTTTCTCTTTACCTAAATATGCAGAGAAACAGGTTCCCCGAGCTCTCCTTATATAAGTTATATCAAGTTTCTATGGTTGTTGCTCACTTCTCCAAAGGGCCCATATCCTATAACATGAAGAGGAGAGTACAACAGACGTCTATTCCAGACAATGTTATTAAGCGAGAGGAAACCCGCGTGTTGGCCGGACACAGCAGCCTTTATCTAGCTGGGGCCCGCACCTTGATGAAGGCTCCTTGTCTGGCCAAACATTGGGTTTCTTTGGCTAAATAACATTTGCTGAAATCTCTTTATAAATGTTTCATCTTGTTCTGTGGGATTGCAGGGTGTTCCTGCCGGGTACAAAGAGGCTGAATGTGAGAAACTGGAGGGGACGGATAAGGGAGAAAATAATGAGAGGATGAGGGTGTGAGGGATCAAACCCCCCTATTTAATATGGTGAGAAGTGGGGTCAGGTGAGGGGAAGTTACTGCGCTGTTTCCTCTGCATTACCCACTTCTCACCGTAGCAAATAGAAAAGGGAGATGGTGTCAGTATGGAGCAGAACCGCTGGACCCGAGAGAGAATCTGGAGCAGTTATCCGCCTCTCGGATGCCAAACGGGAGCACCAGATGTACCTACTTTTTATCCATACTATAGCACAGTACAGCGTGTTACTATGTTGCACTAAGAGGACATCACTATTCCAGTGTTTGAAATGAAGTTCCTGTTTAAGGATGGACCATATATTTGTTTTGGCGCCCCTGTCTCCTCTGACTCATTTGGGGCTGTTTTATGTTAATAATATTAGGTTTGAAAGCTTATACTAAATGCTGTATATTTGTCCAAGAAAACAGATCATACTAATTACATTTCTTCTCTTTTATACAGGCACAGCTGTCACCCAACAAATATAAATCAAGGAACCTCCTATCTCAGCACCTACAGAGGGGCACTGCCCACTACCAGCATGGACAGAGGGGCACTGCCCACTACTAGCATGGACAGAGGGACACTGCCCACTACCAGCATGGACAGAGGAGCACTGCCCACTACCAGCATGGACAGAGGAGCACTGCCCACTACCAGCATGGACAGAGGAGCACTGCCCACTACCAGCATGGACAGAGGCACACTGCCCACTACCAGCATGGACAGAGGGGCGCTGCCCACTACCGGTATGGACAGAGGGGCACTGCCCACTACCAGCATGGACAGAGGGGCACTGCCCACTACCAGCATGGACAGAGGGGCACTGCCCCCCACTACCAGCATGGAACCACGCTTGTTAAGTGAGTATAGTAGATATATGTTCTAGCTCGGCTTAAACTCATTAGTGTTCTTCTAGTGGAAGCTCTGGACTTTCTGTTGGCACTGGCAGTTTGTGTCTTCTATACTTGAACTTGTTGTGATTCTGTTTACACTGGCATCCCATGACGTAATGTGTGGCTGGTCTGTAATTGCTGATTGGCTGACAGGTTAGTGTGTGGATCTCACATATAGGTTTTATTAGGACTCTATTTGCACCTAGGAGGTGTTTATGTTCAGGGTGTAAGGGAAGTACAATTGATCTGTTGATCAGTGGGAACCGGCCAATAGAAGGAGCTTATCCCCCGAAACGTTGCCCCCCTTAAAATTGTGAAGGGGATTACTCCGTATAAATACTACCCCCACTTGGGCTATTAACTCAACCCCTGATGAAGCATTACAACACGAAACGTGTAGAGGCAAGCAGTTCACACGCACCGTGACGTAGGACGCTTGGGACCGTGAAGTCTGCAGTCCACACTCCCCTATGAGGACACCGCGGACAGCTGCTCTGGTGTTTGCTGCACCTTATACTGAGTGCCGGGACTTTTTTCCAGATCCCCCATGTATGCGGGTCTTTGGTTGCCAACAAACAGGACTGAGCTGAGTTTATAACATCTAAGTCCCGGTTTTGGGGACAAATGAAGGCGTTTAATTTTTATTCAGTACGTTTCTCTGTGCGCTTTTTCTTTTCTTTTAGTTTTTCTGATCAACTAGTTAATACACTCACTAACGGGTAACTATCTCACCTGTATTTGATTGACTCGTGGCAACAATTATCCAATAACTGGAAGCCTGAAGATTACTATTTGACTCATTTTCTATAGCCCTCATTGGGAAACCAGTCTGGCGATATATAGCCATTAATATAGTGACTAAAACTATACCTCCAGTTTTTGGTTATATTATACAGCAAGTCACAATCATCAACAGGTAACTACCTACCTCACCTGTACTTGATTGACTCTTGGCAACAATCATCCAATAGCTGGAGACCTGGAGACTAGTATTTGGCCCCTTGTATAGTCCTCACTGGGAGACTAATTAGTCTACTAGTCCTGCTATACAGCCACTAATATAGTTATTATAACCACCGCTCTAGCTTTTGGCTACATCACACAGGAAGTCTGTGTGGCCACGTATTAACCATTTCCTTTCATAATTGGAGTAATGTGGCTGATTAGTGAACACACGGCTCACACCTTACTCACTAGACATTGCTTTTAATCTGTCCTTCATTTTCTGTATTTTTGGACCATTACCAAGCAGTTTCTGGTGGTCTCAACACAGTTGACCTAATCTCCATTATTTACAGCTTCTATAGCCTAGTGCCAGGGTGGGCAACCCTGTTGCCATTCGCCACTTGTGGTGAATTGGCAGTCAAGGTGTGGCGAAGTGCGGCAAGCGCGAGTCCCCCTCTCCTCCCCCCAGCAAGCGGGACTGCCCCCGGCCCTCCCCCGGCAGGCGTGACTCCTCCCGCCTCAGCAAGTGCTTGTTCAGGGCTGCCAGTAACAGAGACACATACACGGCAGTAAGCTGGGTTTCTCCTCTCTCCGTGTACCATCGCCGCTTTGCTGCAACAGAGTGTCTCTCCTTCCCCCCCTCTCCCTCCCTCCCTCCCTTCCTGTCAGACCACAGTTTACCTTCAGACAAGAGATAGTCCTTTGGCACCTACGGGTTCCTGCTGACACACCGGCAGTCAACAACACGGACCATGTGTTGTTACTATAGCCTCCTGCATTAGTATTTAAAGCGGCAGTAACATTATACAAGATATCTCCTCCTCTCCCTCCCGGGAGCGTGATTCTGTGCAGGACAAGCGGAATGAGACAGCTGCTCGCTGTGTAATTACCAGGCACGTTGCACCTTCTGCAGTAAGCATATCTTTTCCCAGCAAGTCATAAAGTAAATCAACCAGGAGAGATAGTACCAGCAGTCTGAGAACGTAGCCCAGTGACAAAAGCAGGTTTAAAGCACAGGACAAATTGTTTGATATGTAAGGAGTGAACTGCAGTATGTTTGATGCAGGTATTGCAGTCACAGGGAAGACATTACCACATGGTAAACTGAAACCTAAATACAGATTACTTGATAGCCGGGGGAAGAACCATAGCAGACAATACAGGTCTCAAAAGAGAGCCTTAAATGTGGCAACAGTCAATCCACAGTAGGTAAAACCAACAATTTAAATTAGGAGGATGACTGTGGATGAAGAATTACCAGGCAGAGAACATCAGTGTTAAGCGACCATCCTGAAGACATGCCGTCTGCAACTTTCCAGTTACATGTTTAAAGGGTTAAACCTAGGTGATTGATGTTTTTTTTTACCCAAATCTGACACCAATAAGGATTCATTTAGAAACATTATGAGCTAATACTTGGGGTTGATTTCATTTCCCATTTGTCTGTTGTTACTGTGTGCACAGCAAGTACTTGCAAAGTCACACACAGCCCCCTCTCCCCTTATCTGTATCATCTCTCTGATGAGGACAAAATATGCACAGGGTAAAGAAAACACTTGGTTGACAAGCACTTTCCTATTCAGAGGCCCCTAATAAATTGAACTAGTTAATTGGCAGTCAAAGTGTGGGCGAATTGAGTAACTACTTGTTGTTTTCCATTGTAATAGGAAGCGTGGCAGCAAGCACAAGTCCCCTCCCATCCCCCTGGCAAGCGCGAGTACGCCGTCAGCAGCGGCGCTAGTGCTGAGGGGACAAGCGGAGGAGAAATAACACATTTTCGCATGCGCAACATAATACCTCAATTTTTACATGGTGTGGCTATTTTCACTTCAAATTCGCCACACCTGTGGCTACATTGAAAAATAGGTTGCCCACCCCTGGCCTAGTGGATATACTGCATACCACTGTCTGATACGCTGTATTTTTAACATTTTGTTGTGCCCTCAATATTTTTAGGGTTTTTGCTTATTAAAATTATTTTAATTTACTAATTCACACAACACGTCATATGGGCTTTTTCCTACCACATTCTGGTCCTTCGCAGAACAACGTTTGTGCCTTGCCTGCACCCCTGAGCTACTATTTATCTACGACAATCGATCTGTGAGTGCACGTTATTTGGGTTTTATTTCCCGTCCGATCTCTTAGGGGGGGGGTACCTCTTCCCGTTATGCATCACCTAGTGCACCCAGATCGCACTTTATTATTAGTTGAACAGGGGGTTCCTTTATCAAGATTTAGCAACAGCCTGATTGTGACCGAAGGAAAGGGAGGAGTCCAATATTTAACCAATTGGGTGAATGGTAGTGTTACTGATTGACATGGTGACGCAAAATGGAGCAATTGGACCTGGCTTAAATGTCCATGTAATGTTCTCCTGCCTATCTTTACACTATATAGATTTCTGTCTGGTTGAGTTACGTAGTAGATTAGGTTGAAAAAACCTGTCCATCAAGTTAAACCGATACTAAATTTAGGCGACCGATATTTATCATGTATTTGTATTTCAGTAATTTGATACAGAGGAAGGCAAACAAAAAGCCCAGTGACACATTATCCCAACTTTGAGACATCATTGGATAATTATCTCACTAGTATGAAAGACAAGGAGTTACTTACCTTTACGTCTCATGGATAATGTCAATGTAAATAATAATTTGGAGGATGTGAATGTACACATTTATCATTTTGTTTTTATTACTGTATTGATTATCAAAATTATTTAACTGTTTGATCTGTCGGAAACAAATTTCAGGTCTTTAGGAACCCACCACGAAAGTGATTGCGAGCCACTAGATATCGAGGGGCCACCATTTTAAAGCCATGGTATTAGAGTAAAAGAGAATATTTTGTTACTTTGTAATTATAAAGTCATTTCTGCAAAGTATATTTTATTAGTAATTTGATTTACAGATTGAAAAATTTTCAGTTTTGTCTTTTTTGTTTATTTCTCTTAGAAAACTGCCTAAATGATGAGCAGAACTGGAGTGGGAAACGGTTTAGTACCAAGAACAACCTCCTCAAACATCAGATTATTCCTACAGGGGAGAAACCTTTCACATGTAAAGATTGTGGGAAAAGGTTTTCTAAGAAGAACAACCTCCGTAGCCATGAGAGGATTCACACGGGGGAGAAACCTTTCACATGTACAGAGTGTGGGAAAAGTTTTTCTCTGAGGCGCACCCTACAAAGCCATGAGAGGATTCATGCAGGCGAGAAACCTTTCACATGTACAGAGTGTGGGAAAAGGTTTACTCATAAAAGCAACCTCCATAGCCATGAGAAGATTCACACAGGGGAGAAACCTTTCACATGTAAAGATTGTGGGAAAATGTTTTCTAGGAAGAACAGCCTCCTTAGCCATGAGAGGATTCACACGGGGGAGAAACCTTTCACATGTAAAGATTGTGGGAAAACGTTTTCTCATAAGAACAGCCTCCATAGCCATGAGAGGATTCATACAGGGGAGAAATCTTCAATATGTACAAAGTGTGGGAAAAACTCTACCCAGAATAGCAACCTCCTTGCACAACGCAGGATTCATACAGGGGAGCAAGGTTTCACATGTGCAGTGTGTGGGAAAAAGTTTTCTCGGAAGAGCAGCCTCCAAAGCCATGAGGGGATTCACATAGGGAAGAAACCTTTCCCATGCACAGAATGTGAGAAAAGCTTTTCAAATGAGAGCTGCCTCCAGCTACACAAGAGGATTCACACATGGGAGAAACCTTTCACATGTACAGAGTGTGGGAAAACATTTTCTTGTAAGAAAATGTTAATCATACACCAGAAGATTCATACAGTAGAGAAACCTTTCACATGTACAGAGTGTGGGGAAAGCTTTAAACATAAGAGCAGCTTCCGTAAACACGAGAGGAGTCACACAGGGAAGAAACCTTACACATGTACAGAGTGTGGGAAAAGCTTTTCACATAGTGGCCGCTTCCACAAACATCAGAGGATTCACACAGGGGAGAAATCTTTCACATGTACAGTGTGTGGAAAAATATTTTCTCGTAAATGTAGCCGCCTCACACACCACAGGATTCATACAGGTGAGAATTAATGTGCTTGTTCAGAGTAGGGTTGTACAAAATACCAGTTGCATAGCAATACCATGGTGTTAAAAAGGCTGTTACCATAATACAGTGGGTCCTCGCTTATCTGACATAATGCATCCCGCAAACGGCTGTCGGATAACGGCCCATTGGATTGCGGGTGCCATGTTATTCGGTGGCGCTGACCGTCGGATAAGTGGGTCCGTCATCAGATAATGCGTCCAGCGGACAGCATTATATGACATCGGATAAGGCATCCATCGGAAACCGGGACATCGGATAGTGAGGACCCACTGTAATTATGATAATTTTTTGCCATGTTCCGATCTGCTGGCTGCAGAGAGCTGTGTGGGGTGGATTTATCAGAGAGAGAGGTGAGGGTAAGTCTGGCAGAGTGAGGAATCAGGTTGGTCTGTCAGAGAGGGGAGGGAAGCGGGTCTGGAAGCTCCATGGCTTTTAAATGCTGCTGCAAGTAAGCCTCCTGCTGGTAATTTCATCCCTTCCTCCCCTCCCACGTGCCTCTTATCCCCTTCTTCTCTGACTCAACCCAGAGAGGGAATTTGAAAGAATGCACAGCACGCAAAATCAAAGTCAGGAAGGAGCAGACAAAGACATATACTAAGTCAACTCCTGAAATAGAAATATAAGAAACTTATAATGCAGTCAGGAAGAAAGGCAGAACCTCTACATTACAGGAAAAATGAGATTGACTACAGCACTGGCACTATGAGAAATGACGCAAACAAGTAAAATGGAGAGATGATATTAAGAACCTAAGTTTGAAAGTCTTCATATGGTACCCTATTAAATTTGTGGTTCTGGAAATCTTGGACTCTTTGCGGCGGAGGCCAAATCATTCCTTGAATCTAAAAAATCCGCAGCAGGAATTTTCAAAGGGGTTAATCAGAATATCAAAGATGAACTACCCTAATTAAGGTTTCATTTAAAGCCTAAATAAGACCCAGCTTTCTCATACATTAAGACTTTCCTTCCATTTTTTTAAAATAAAATTCATTAAAAGTTTCGCAAAATGTAGCATGTAATTATCATCCATTGCTAAATTATAAAAGTATGAATGGGCTAAGGACTCTTTATAAATCGTAAAGCAACTGAAATCCCCTTATTACTCCTCCCCTAATATTTTCAATACTCCAGGTATATGTTGAGTGCATTTCATAGGTTTACGAGAGGTATCTATCCTTCCCAGCGACTTCTTACCTCACGTGTACGGATTTCACACTGCCGATTCTTTTGATTATCAATATGCAGTATATTCTACTGTCTGTTGTGTTATTGATGTTTGCCTGTTATTGCAGTGTGTGGGGAAAGAAAAAAAAATGAATGTATATTAGAGGCCCTTCATATGATTGGGTCTGAGGACTTGGAGTGATACAGTGTGCTGGGGCTGCTCCTTCCATGGTTTCACCAACTTGATAATCAGGCATCAAATTCCCAAACCCTAAAGGGATGTTGAGGATCACTTCATTTAATGTAACAAGTATGAATTTTCCCATAAATTGGAAGTATTAATGGCACTTACAAATCAACATCCAGACATTGCACTATTACAAGAAAGACAGTTTACATGCCGAACATTCAAAGCTATTCTCTATGTGTATTTCTCCAGCTGCAATTGAAACCGCAGAGGTAGATGTAACAGTGACTGTTCCTGCTGGTACCATGTGCTGGAGTAGACGTAGTAATTGGCATGCTTCAGCTCTGGTTGTGAGCATGCCTCGGGAACCTCCTGCGCCTGTTCAGCATGTTTCAGGGGAACAGGTAGTTGTGGAAAGTAGCCCTAATTTAGAGGAAGCAGTTAGTAGCGTTGATTTTGGTTTTTATGTGGTCTATTTTTGCAGATCTCCGATGTCAGTATCTCCTTTTGTCCCCAGCTATTTCAGCATTTTCATTGTTGACCTCACCTGATTATTTACTGACAGTACTAGAGAATGTGGTTCACACTTCCAGCATACAGGACCACCTGTTTATTGGTGTTCTGTCTGCTGTCGAGGTTGCCAGAGCAGGGCCCATTTCTAATCGGGTGTGGAACATTATAACAAGTTTTTACACTGTGGCCTTGGATCTGGGTTCAGCTGCACCGCCTGTGTCTGTTACGACCAGCACCTCGATGGCTGCTTCTACTTGTGTACTGGAAGTTTCACCTGGTGTGGGTTCAGGAGATGGAACTGCAGGCAGGAGGTTGTGACTGATGTACTGTAAACCTGTTTAGGCCTGGGAGTACCCCAGTGGGACCCATAAGGGGCCCTCCTGAAGCACAGTAGAGCGGAGACTACACCTGCAGGGTTACTCGGTAGTCTCACCCTTGCATATGCTTAGCGAGCTTCTCTTCCCCACCACCCCCACTCATGCTATCTTGCAGAACCCTGATATGAATTTGCTTTGCAGCTGAACCAGATCACCAAAGATGACCCGAGCTGTCAGTACCGGTCTGACTTTACCAGACATTACCTGCACGCAGGTAGGGAGGGCAGCACCTTATCTCTACGACACCTAAGAACTTGTGTAACACTTCCTGGTGCTGGACTGGAGCAGTATGAGGGATTATAGAAGCCCTGTATTAGGGAGATATATGGTCATGTTTGGTCATTTACATCATCAAGGAGGCCGGAGAGTGTCGTGTCCTGCCCATCCCCATTGATGATGTAGATGACCAAATATGGCCATATAGACTCTCTAATGATGTAGAGCCCAATATAAAGGCATCAACCTCATCCAGGGGGAGGGAAATACAGCCTGAATCTCTTTCGGATAGGGGGACACAGATCCAGACTGCAGGGGCGGCTGCGGACGTGGCATTGCAGCCCATCTGAAAGGTGAGTATTGGTATTTTCTCCCTGCAGATGGTTCAAAAAGATTAATGCTGCGGGGTCGCATTCAAAAGCATGGACCACTGCAGGGTTAATCCTTCTGGGCAGATTAGTGCCCTGGGGGCTGAAACACCTGCTGCTGCACCAGCACAGTGACAATCCCGTCACAGAGGACAGCAAGTCTGGCTACATCTGTGTGGTGGGTCGTGAACCATCATAGGACAGGGAGGGGGTAAGATCACATAAGTAACTTAAGGCAAGCCAAGGAGATAATAAACCCCACATTGTGTGGTGCCAGCTCCTATAGCATATATTAAAACCAGGTAGTAAATAGACATTCTGACTCGTGTCAGTCCCAGGGATTACCCAGGGGTCCCTTATATGGTCTCTGGGTTGCAAAATCGCACGCTGGATCCTGTTTTTTATTTTAGTTTTTTTTTTTTTTAAGCACCAAGATATTTTTTCTCAGGACGATATTACTGGAGGATTTCCCTCGTATTACAGTATAAAAAAGAAAGGGGATCATCAGTCCCTTCCTTTGGTTTAATAAAATAGGCACTTAAATGCATGCTTGCTAATGCAAGAAGCCTGACAGATAATATGGGGGAACGTGAATTAATAGATGCAAGGGAGCAGTACGATATCAGGCATTACTGAAACATGGTGGGATGAAACTCGTTACTGGGCAGTTAATTTAGAGGGTTATTCCCTTTTTCGGAAGGATCGAGCAAATACGAGAGAACGTGGAGTATGTTTATATGTTAAACCGGATCTAAAACCTATTATAAGGGAAGATGTTTATGAAGGGAATTATGAAAATGTAGAGACCTTGTGGATAGAAATTAGCAGTTGGCGTAAAGGAAAAAGAAAATGTAGGGATATGCTATGAACCACCAAATATCTGAGATTGAGGAAGCTAAAATACTTTTGCAAATGGAGAAGGCATCAAAACTGGGTCATGTTTGCATAATAGGGGATTTTAATTATCCAGACATAGACTGGGGCAATGAGATTAGCATTACATCAAAAGGGAACAGGTTTTTGGGGGTTAATAATAGAAATTAAACTAACACATTTACTAAGCGCTCAACCTATTTGCAAACACTGATACAACTAAATGGTGCAATAAAATAAAGGAATAATAACCTCTATAGTGCACCACCCAATATACAATATAAACCCCCAAAAGACATTTGAATGAAGCAACAGGGTGGCTGCCTAAGGACAAACAACAAGCCTATCCATATGGGCTAATGAAACAAAAATGAGAGAACAGTCCTTGGCGCGATACCAGATAAATGAACCTGGATATTAGAGTCCAATAGACCTCTGAATGGTGTCCGTATGTCACACTGATGTTAATCTTGGATTCTCTTGGAAATGAATCGATATCTAAAAAACAAATGAGACCGGAAAAACCATTGCGCAGTATTCCTGGCTAAGGAGATCACGCAAAAATAGAAGCTAACTACTTGCATGAAAGCGTGGACCTTGAAAGGTACTGTATCTTTATCTTGTGCTTCAGTGTATGGAAGTGGACAGCAATGGGTCTCTGGTTCCTCTGCACTCCTGCCTTCTCCAAAGCTCAATCGATATGGAAGTCACGACACACATATAATGCAAAAAATGATGCAAATAGTGTAATACCGTAACAAATTTAATAAAACAATAAGATCACAAACAATTGCACTCGCATGTTAGTGGATCTTAGAAACAGATGATAAATGTGCCGTCCGCAGGCTTGAATTCCGGGTGCGTGGTGTATGGGCAGAGGGTAGATCGTGGAACTGTCTCCTCTCGGCCACGACTCGGAGCACCAGACCACCTCAGATGACGTCACCAATCCACTGCCGTTCCCCTCTTCAGGAAAAGGGAGACCAAAAAGCGCACCAGCACAAATGGAGAAGGAAGGACCCAAAACAAAAAATGATTAAAAGGGCACTTTAATGTGACAAAAGACCCATCCAACGCGTTTCGAACATCACAGCGTTCTTTTTCAAGGTTTGGCTTATTTTGTTCATTACACCTGCATTTGAGCGCTTCAGCTATTTTCTACGTTCACCTCTTCAGCCTGCTCCTGCACGTATCACACGCTAGTCCTGGCTCCACCCTACGTGCGTTTCGTGACTCGTGACGTCACTTAGTCAGGGGTATGGAGCTACGATGAAGGTGTGTGCAACTTATAGCACATTGCAAGCAGTCCTGTGGCTCCAATTGAATAATAAAACCCTATGGTGCCTTTTAACTGTAATGATGTGATAAGCAATTCTAGCATGAAAATAGCAGCCTGAATCCAAAACACAAATGTACACTTTACCCAAAGTGTACATAACATATATAATAAACACATTATAACCAATAAAAGAATGATCCTACAATATCTTTAAAACTATAATGACATTAAAAAACAATTCTGGCACGTGAATTACAACCATCATTGATCTATTACACAATTAATAGCATAACACTTATGGTGACTTATGCATAACATGTGCATGACAACCTTTAAAACAAAAATGTAACCCCTACTAACTAGAGAACAGCACCCTATGATACATGAGTGCATAATAGCGGAAAAAGAATTGAGAATCCGGAGGAGGAATTCTAAGGATATAAATCTTAGAACAATACAGTATGAATATAGAGACCTAGCTATCCTTCAAAAATGAAGCCAGATCAAAGTCGATGTTAAGACCTCTTGGGGTTAATGTTTTAAGGGTATAAGTCCAATAGCTTTCACGCCTAGATATTAGATTAATCTTGTCACCCCCTCTCCAGTTTTGTTTGGGGCAATCAATACCCTTACAAATTAACCCCTCTGGAGTTTGATTGTGTTTAACCTTGAAATGATTGGAGACACTATGTGTCTCCAAACCTCTCTTAATATTGTAAATATGCTCTGCAAAGCGTCGCTTCAACGGTCTACCCGTTCGCCCAACTGGTAGACTGTGAAGGCACTCTTGCAGGTTATGAAAGACATGATAGGAAATGTAGCCCCTGTGATATTAGATTTAATATCTCTACACTTGGAACTAAACTTGCAACCAATGCATTTGTTGCATGTAAAGAAACCATTAAGTTCTTATAGCCAAGTGGTATTAAGCTCTTTACCTGCATTTAGCGGACAACTAGGAACTAACTGAAGTTTAAAATTGTCCGCCTTCTTGAAAACTATTTGTGGACACTTAGGGAGTATCATACTTAGCATTTTATCACCTTGTAGAATCCTCCAATGTTTCTTAATAATTTTTGTTATTTTGGGTGCCATATCATTGTACTTGGTGATAAATGGTATAAATTCAGAACCTATCGATGATGCCCTATTGCTCTTTTTATCACTATTCATAGATACAAGATCATCTCTTTTTAGATTACTCACTGTTTCTAATACTCTAGCAACTTTGTGTAACTATAATCTCTATCGACAAATTTATTCCTTAAATCCTCAGCTTGCTTATTAAACACCTCTACCTGAGAGCAGTTACGTTTAGTTCTTAAAAACTGGCCCTGAGGTATATTGTTAATCCATCTTGGATTATGATGACTGGACGCTAGTAGGTATGTATTTGCATCAACCTTTTTATAGAAGGTTTTAGTTTCAATTACTCCCTTCTCTATAAACAAGGTGAGGTCCAAGAAGTTGATAGAGGATGAACTTGTATTGAATGTGAATTTGAGATTCAAGTTATTGGTGTTAAGATATTTTTAGGAATTTGCCTAAATCCTCCTCCGTTCCCCTCCAGATACACAGCACGTCATCAATATAACGTTTCCATAGCACCAGGTCCACCCCATGGGGGTTGTGGGATAGGATACTATCATCTTCCCACATGCCCATGAAGATAGCGTAACTCGGGGCGAATCTGGCGCCCATGGCCGTGCCGCATATCTGGAGGAAATAGCCATTATCGTGGCTGAAAAAATTATGAGTGAGGATATATCTTATTCCTTCCAATATAAACTGTTTGAAGACTGATCCTAGGGTCTCATCTTTATCTAATACCCTCTTTATTGCTCCGATGCCTAACTCATGGTCTATAATGGTATACAATGAGGTCACGTCACACATGACCCATATGTAATAATCTTCCCATTTTAGATCTTTGATGGTATTCAAAACATGAGTTGTATCACGGAGATAAGAGGGTATTTGAGCTACATATTTTTGCAGAGTGATGTCTATAAATTGTGAAAGGTTGGATGACAATGATTTAATCCCCGATATAATGGGGCGACCGGGTGGATTCCAGAGATCCTTATGTATCTTTGGAATAAAGTAGAATATTGGAATCCTTGGCTGTTGAACATCCAAGAATTCCAATTCTCCCTTGGAAATGACTCCATCAGCAAAACCTTTATGTAGATATTCGTTTAATATCTTTTTAAAACCAACAGATGGATTTTGTTCTAATTTCCTATATGCATTTGTGTCGCCAAGAATCCTCATGGACTCACTCCTATAATAGGATGAATCCATGATTACAATTCCACCTCCCTTGTCCTTGTAATAAAATCTGCGGACGGCACCTTTCTGCAATCTTTTCTACAGAAGACAGCAAACAGTGAGCTACTCTGACCACACTATGATCCCATGCTTGTTAGCCTGCACATTTTAACCCCCCAACTCTTTACAACTTATTTCACTGCAGCCTCTTCCAAAACTGACTGCACACAACAACCTCCAACAACTACCTCCAACACTCACTCAGCCCACTGCAAACCCAGAATAGACCCTACAGTAGCATTGCAATGCAGCAAAACACTTCACAAGGAAAAGGCACACCCCTGCTGCTTAGTCTATATATATATATATATAGTCAGATAAGGCAGTTGGCACTCCAATAGGTGCTGGTAAGCCACAGGTGCACGTCCCATATAGAGAATGTAGTTATACGTTACCGTTCCAAGGATTGGTAAACAAGAGACAGCACTCAATGTTGAAAATCAAAGTGTATTAGTGAAAGCAAAAATACATCCAGAAACCCAACGTTTCGGTCCTACAGAATGGGACCTTCCTCAGGGGGATACAAAGGGAGAATGACACAGTTCACCACATATTTATACATCAAACACTGAAAGTCAATTAACCAATCACCATCACCCAATTAAATTAACACAAGAAACCTGCAGCTCTGATGTCATGTGTTGATTAAGCTTATTGTGCATCACACCTTTTTATAGAAGTTTTAGTTTCAATTACTCCTCTTCTCTTATACGGGTGAGGTCCAAGAAGTTGATAGAGGATAGAACTTGTAATTGAATGTGAATTTGGAGATTCAAGTTATTGGTGTTAAGATATTTTTAGGAATTTGCTCTAAATCCTCCTCCGTTCCCTCCAGATACACAGCACGCTATCAATATAACGTTTCCATAGCACCATGTCCACCCCATGGGGGTTGTGGGATAGGATACTACCACATCTTCCCACATGCCCATAAAGATACGTAACTCGGGGCGAATCTGCGCCCATGGCCGTCCGCTTATCTGAGGAATAGCCTTACGTGGCTGAAAAAAATTATGAGTGAGGATATCTTATTCCTTCCAATATAAACTGTTTGAAGACTGATCCTAGGTTCTCATCTTTCTAATACCCTCTTTATTGCTCGCGATGCCTAACTCATGGTCTATAATGGTATACAATGAGGTCACGCCCCAAGACGACCATATGTAATAATCTTCCATTTCTCATTTAGATCTTTGATGGTATTCAAAACATGAGTTGTATCACGGAGATAAGAGGGAATTTGAGCTACATATTTTTGCAGAGTGATGTCTATAAATTGTGAAAGGTTGGATGACAATGTTTAATCCCCGATATAATGGGGCGAACCGTGGATTCCAGAGATTCCGTTATGTATCTTTGGAATAAAGTAGAATATTGGAATCCTTGCTGTTGAACATCACAAGAATTCCAATTCTCACTTTGGAAATGACTCCATCAGCAAAACCTTTATGTAGATATCTGTTTAATATCTTTTTAAAACCAACAGATGGATTTGTTCTAATTTCCTTAATGCATTTGTGCGCCAAGAATCCTCATGACTCACCTCTATAATAGGATGAATCCAATTTAAATTCCACCTCCTTTGTCCTTGTAATAAAATCTGCGGACGGCACCTTTCTGCATCTTTTCTACAGCAGAAGCAGCAAACATGGAGCTACTCTGACCCACACTATGATCCCATGCTGTGTAGCCCACTTTTAAAACCCCCCAACTCTTTACAACTTATTTCACTCAGCCTCTTCCAAAACTGACTGCACACAACAACTCCAACAACTACCTCCAACACTCCACCAGCCCACTGCAAACCCAGATATAGACCCTACAGTAGCATTGCAATGCAGCAAAACACTTCACAGGAAAGGCACACCCCCTGCTGCTTAGTCTATATTATTATATATAGTCAATAGGCAGTTGGCACTCCAATAGGTGCTGGTAAGCCCAGGTGCACGTCCCATATAGAGAATGTAGTTATACTTACCGTTCCAGGATTGGTAAACAAGAGACAGCACTCAATGTTGAAAATCAAAGTGTATTAGTGAAAGCAAAAATACATCCAGAAACCCAACGTTTCGGTCCTACAGAATGGGACCTCTCTCAGGATTGAAAGGTTCCATTACCTGNNNGTAGGACCGAAACGTTGGGTTTCTGGATGTATTTTTGCTTTCACTAATACACTTTGATTTTCAACATTGAGTGCTGTCTCTTGTTTACCAATCCTTGGAACGGTAACGTATAACTATATATATATATATATACACACGCACACCTACCTCACAACAGCTCCATTCAGCATTACCTACCTTTGGCAAAATGAACCTGGTATGTACCTCAGCTTTATTGTTTCTCGGGGCCTCAAGGAAACATTACTCTATCCATTACAATCCCCTCCATCCTGGCCCACACCCAACATCACCATACACCCTGGACTACTCAAAAGCCTTTCACTATCTACTGAATGTTGGAGAACTCTAAAAACCAGCACACCAACCACCGCTCACTCTAATGGTAAACATCACAAATTTGCAAACAACTACTCAAATTTCTACTCATACTATTACTCTCTTTAGCAGCGGATATTGAACCTAACCCAGGCCCTCCCATAAATAAAGTCCAAAACCTCTGAATAACGTCCATATGTCACACCGATGTAAATCTTGGACTCAATATCTGAAAACATGAGACAGGAAAAACCATTGCGCAGTGTCCCTGGTTCTGGAGATCACACAAAAAAAGAAGCTAACTACTTACATAAAAGCAGAAAGCATAGACCTTGAAAGGTATCTTTGTCTTGTGCTTCAATATGTGGGACTGGACAGCAGTGGGTCTCTGGTTCCTCTGCACTCCTGTCTTCTCCAAAGCTCAATCGATATTTATTTATTTATAAAATATTTTACCAGGAAGTAATACATTGAGAGTTACCTCTCGTTTTCAAGTATGTCCGGGCACAGAGTAAAACAAATATACATGGTTACAAACAGTACATAAATGAACAAGGTATACATTTATATATCAAGCACATTGCATGCACAGTTAAAAAAATATATATTATGAGCTTATGAAACAGTTACAGACCAGATTAAAAGTGTGAGACAGAATCCTTGATTTGAAAGAACTTAACTGGTGGTGGATATGAGAGTCCTGGTAGTTTGTTCCAGTTTTGGGGTGCACGAAGGAGAAGGAGAAACGTCCGGATACTTTGTTGAGTCTTGGGACCATGAATAGTCTTTGGAGTCTGATCTCAGGTGATAGGTACTGCATGGTAGGGGTGAGGAGCTTGTTCAGGTAGCTGGGTAGCTTGCCCAAAAGTATTTGAGGGTGAGACAGGAAAGGTGAACTTTGCGCCTAGACTCTATGATGACCAATCTAGTTCTTTGAGCATTCGCAGTGATGTGTGTTGTAGTTGCATTGGAGACAAAACGCAAATTGAATTGTAGAGGGTGTCAATTTGCTAGGTGGGTTTGAGGAGCCGAGCCATATACTTTGTCTCCATAGTCAATAATTGGCATTAGCATCTGCTGTGGAATACGCTTTCTGACCAGGAGACTTAGGGAGGATTTGTTCCTGTAAAGTACCCCTAGTTTGCAGTCTTGGTTGTCAGGGTATCAATGTGCATCCCGAATGTTAAGTGGGAGTCAAACCATAAGCCCAGGTATTTAAAACTAGTGACAGGTGTTAGGGTGGTTTTAGCGTTGGTTCTAATCAGGAGCTCAGTCACTGGAAGCTTTACAAATTTAGTCTTGGTCCCAAATACCATTGTTACAGTCTTGTCAGTGTTTAAAAACAGTTTGTTTTGGGAAATCCAGTTTTCGAGTCTCAAAAAGTCAGACTGAAGTATGTGTTGAAGGTCAGAGAGGCTATGGCTGTGTGCATACAGGATTGTGTCATCTGCATACATGTGTATTGAGGCTTCCTTACAAGCTGTGGGAAGATCATTAATGAACACTGAGAAGAGTAGGGGCCCCAGAACAGAGCCTTGCGGGACACCACAGGTGATATCCAGGGGGTTGGAGTTAGAGCCTGAGATGGACACATGTTGGGATCTTCCTGATAGGTAGGACTGAAACCAGTTTAAAGCATGTTTCCCTATTCCAGAGCTCTGGAGTTTGTTAAGCAGGATAGCATGATCAACTGTGTCAAAAGCCTTTGCAAAATCTAGGAATACTGCACCAGTGAGATGTCCCCGTTCCATTCCACACTGGATTTCATTGCAAACTTTTAGCAGGGTAGTTACGGTGGAGTGTTTGGGACGAAACCCAGACTGGAATTGGCTAGGGAAATTTGTCTTGGTGTAGAACTCGCTTAATTGGGAGTGGACACATTTTTCCATAACTTTGGATAGAATTGGGAGAAGTGAGATTGGCCTGTAGTTTGAGACAGTGTTTTTGTCCCCACTTTTGAAGATTGGGACAACTCTGGCAGTTTTCCAGGTCTTAGGGATATGGCCTGCAGACAGGATAGAGTTGACTATCGATGCAATTGGTTTGGCAATGGCTGGGGCACCAAGTCGTAGGAACCTAGATTGTAGTAAGTCGGGTCCACATTGGCTGCTTAGTTTTAGTTTGAGGAGCGCTTGTGTAATCTCCTCTTCAGATACTGGGCTAAATTGAAAATTGTGGGCAGTGTTGGGAGGGGGTGGGACTATAGGGGTACTCCCAGGATGAGATTCAGGTTTGGGGTTTGTGCTGCGTTTCGCTAATAGGTTAGTGGCACACCCCACAAAGTAATCATTGAATGCATTTGCAATGTCAGTGGGGTTTGTCAGAGTAATATCCCCCTTAGTGATATTACTTGGTTGTTGATGGTTAGGAGGCTGGAATATATTGTTGATAACCTTCCAGAAATTAGCTGGGTTTGATGTATTCTGGAGGAGATTGTCAGAGTAATATTGTGCTTTTGCATGCCTTGTTTGCCTTGTGCACACGTTCCGCAGGCATCTGTAGTGATTGAGATCCTTGGTAGTGCCAGTTACTTTGTAGCTTTTCCACAAGGCATCCCTGAACTGGTAGAGTGCTATAAGGTCAGGTGTAACCCATGGAAGGTGGGCCCCCCGTACCCTTATTTTGCGTAGTGGAGCATGGGTATCGCAGAGTTTTAAGAACTCGGATTGGAAATAGTCGAGCGCAGAGTCAGGGTCGGGAATTAAATCGATTCTGTGCCATGGGCAGTTGGTAAGGTCATCCAGAAACTGTTGTGGGTTAAAGTTTTTAAATGTTCTAGTTAGGAGAACTTTGGGGCTTGAATGGGGCGGTTTAATTTTTCTTACACAGTACACTATTGCATGGTCACTGAAAATGTCAGGAAGGATGCCAGAGGATTGGATTCTGCTGGGGTTTGAGGAGAGAATCCAGTCTAGCAAGGAATGGTTATGCGACTTCAGGTTTATTCGTGTGGGTTGGGAAATGAGTTGCGATAGGTTAAGTGACTTGAGTTGTATCTGGATTTTGTGGTTTTTAGGGTCAAGCCAATTGAAGTTGAAATCCCCAAGAACTAGCAGCTCACTCTTCTCATTCAGAGAGGAAATGGAGGCAAGAAATTGGGTGATATCAGTCAAGGATATGGAAGTCATGACATACATAAAATGCAAACATAATGCAAATAGTGTAGTACCGTAACACATTTAATAAAACAGTAAGATCACAAACAATTGCACTCGCATGCTAATGGATCTTAAAAAACAGATGACAGACGTGCCGTCCGCAGGCTTGAATACCGGGTACGTGGTGTATGGGTAGAGGCTAGATTATGTAACTGTCTCCTCTCGGCCGTGAATCGGAGCACCAGACCACCTCTGATGATGTCACCAAACCACCGCCGTTCCCCTCCTCAGCCTGCTCCTGCACGTATCTCACGCTAGTCCTAACTCCACCCTACGCGCGTTTCGTGACTCGTGACGTCACTTCGTCAGGGGTATGGAGCTCTGATGGATGTGTGTGCTACTTATAGCACATTGTAAGCAGTCCTGTGGCTCCAATTGGATAATTGAACCCTATGGTGCCTTTTAACTGTAAGGATGTGATAAGCAATTCTAGCATGAAAATAGCAGCCTGAATACAAAGCACAAATGTACACTTAACCCAAAGTGTACATAAAATATAAAAAATACACATTATAACTAATAACAAAATGATCATACAATATCTTTAAAAACCATACTGACGTTAAAAACAATTTTGGCATGTGAATTACAACCATAATTGATCTATTACACAATTATTAGCATAACACTTATGTTGACTTTGCATAACAAGTGCATGCATGAACAACCTTTAAAAGATTATAATATAATATAAACCTAATTGCAGCCTATATTAGCTAGACGACAGCACCCAGTGGTGCATACATGCATAATGGCGGAAAAAGAATCGAGGATCTAGAGGAGGAAATCTACAGATATATATCTCTTAGAATAATGCATTAAAAAAAATATATATATATATATATATATATATATATAAGAGAGAGAGAGAGAGAGAGACCTAACTATCCTTCAAAAATGAGGCTAGATCAAAGTCAATGTTAAGACCTCCTGGGGTTAATGTTTTAAGGGTATAGATCCAATGGCTTTCACGCCTGGATATTAGATTGATCCTATCTCCCCCTCTCCAATTTTGTTTGGGGCAGTCGATACCCTTACATATTAACCCCTGTGGGTTTTGATAGTGTCTCCAATCATTTCAAGGTTAAACACAATGTGTATCCAAACCTCTCTTGATATTATAGATATGTTCTGCAAAACGTCGCTTCAATGGCCTACCTGTTCGTCCTACATATTGTAGCCCGCAAGGGCATTCCAACAGGTAGACTGTGAAGGCACTCCTGCAGTTTATAAAAGACTTAATTGGGAATGTAGCCCCTGTGATATTAGTTTTGAAATCTCTACACTTGGAACTAAACTTGCAACCGATGCATTTGTTGCATGTAAAGAAACCATTCAGTTCTTTTAACCAAGTGGTATTGAGCGTCTTTTAACCTCCAGTTTAAGTTCTTTCAAAACTAAGGCTGTCTCACATTTTAATCTGGTCTGTAACTGTTTCATAAGCCTATAATACTGTATATATATTTTTTTAACTGTGCATGCAATGTCTTGTACATAATGTATACCCTGTTCATTTATATAACTGTATTTGTAACCATGTACTATTTGTCTTAACTCTATGCCCAGGACATACTTGAAAATGAGAGGTAACTCTTAATGTATTACTTCCTGGTAAAACATTTTTATAAATAAATAAATAACATGGTCTCATTTGAAATAAATTATCAAAAAACAGATTACTTGGGTTCAACAAAGACCTTAAACTTTAGAAAGGCAGATTTTAATAAACTGAGGACTAATCTACAAGTAATACATTGGAATGATGCTCTTTCAGGGAAAAATGTAGAAGATAAATGGGCAGTCTTTAAAACATTGTTAGAAAAGCACACTTATCAGTGTATACCCTTGGGTAATACATATAAAAGAAATAAGTCAAAACCAATGTGGCTAAATAAACAGGTAGGGGAGGAAATGGACAAGAAGAGGAAGGCGTTTAGATTCTTGAAGTCAGAAGGGACGGAGACATTGTATCAGAATTATAAGGAATGTAACAAAAATTGCAAAAGGGCAATTAAATTATCAAAAATGAATAATGAAAAAAGGATTGCAATAGAAAGTAAGAAAAACCCTAAAAAGTTCTTTAAGTACCTTAATAACAAAAAAATCAGGAAAGAAAATAAAGGACCCTTTCAGTGTGAGATGGACACAAGGAGAGAGAAGAAACCCCAATGTGAGAGCACTCAAATCAATTTAATCACAGGATACTCTAAAAAGACACACCAAGGTGAACCTGGTGAATGGGAGTGGGAGGTGTGTAAGACTAAAATGAGTGAATATAAAACACTTTAATAGAGAGACATCCTCTCAAAGTAAAATAAAAGGCTCCACAATAGAATAAGTGGGCTTAGCCGTATGGTCGTGACAAAATAAGCGAATTTAAAATTAAGGCAGTAGGACAATTGTAGGTGTAGTGGCTAACGTATATTGCCTACCCTACTTTAGCTATCCAAGGGTCCTAAATGGTCAGATAGACCGACAGTCAGAATAGAGAGCTGTTCTAAATAAGGTGGACCCTAACGATCATCAGTCCAGGTCAATACCATATGAATCTGAGTGAAAAAAGGCAGTCTGAATATTCAGCTGCCCCTAGTGGGCCTCAGTAAGTACTGCTAGATTGTGAGTGTATGGGCTCTTTGGTCAGGGGTATAGATTTGCTTCATTGAGTAATGAGTATTGGATAATGTACACTGTCAAAAGTGTGGGTCTGGTTGCCGGGATAACCCAACAGAATAGGTCCCCCAGTGTCCTTTAGGACCTACCTAGACACCAGTTAAATACTAAGTACAGTGGGGCGAGATGGTGATCACTCCATTATGTATTGAAATAAACCACCTTTAGAAGCGTGCACCACCTCTAAAGGACACCCCCGAAGTAGATAGGTGTGGTGAATGCTGTTTACTGATAGGCTCAGTGGGTGCTGACTAAAGACTATTTAATATAGATAGTCAGCTGGCCCTGCAGCAGCCCCACACACCATGATACTATAGCTATGAGGTAAGTATACACTGAGCTAGAGAGACTCCTCCCCGTGTCCCATCAGAAGCCAAGGCTAAGTCAGTGTCTCATAGCACTGAGGGTCCGTGGAGGTGCTTGTACAGTGGGTCTATTGGGGTTAAACTTAGATTTTATTATGACCCATATCCACTGTCATGAGGACTGGAGACACAGTGCTGTATGAAGCCAATGTTCATGGCCCCCCCACAAATACACAGCCCCAGGTGGGGGGGCCAATGTTAAATGGTCTGGGGAACGGGCTGACCCTGATATGGTTAATCCGAAATCACAAATGACCATAGATAGATAGTGCTCAGTTGAAGAAGCATATGCGAACATACAATCCAATAGTTTGTGGTCTGGATTAAGCGCTGCCCCAGATATGGTCCGTACAGAATCACGTCTGACCAATATTACATATGGTGCTAATATTGCAAAGCTGTGCCTATGAGAACTCTCAGATTCAACAGGAGTGAATAGGCTACAGTATATTGCCATAAACATAATAATGTCCTTCTGCCAAGCAAACAGATAGTGCTGGTGCATGCTTACAGGAGCATTACACCACTTACAATGTATATGGTCCCGTGTAGATTCGGGAACCAGTATATCTGTTGCTTAGTAAAAACAGGAGTGAAGGCTCTCACATAAGCATAATGAGAGCGTTCCTCTGTGCGGAGGGAGGCTACTGTGTTCTGATCATGAACACTAGCCCCGCCTCTCTGACGTCATTACGTTGCATGCCAACGTACGTTTCGCTGGGCGGGTTTTGTCAAGGCGGACACCTACCAGCCCCTATCATTTTTTCAGCAGTCGCGAGAGTTCCTTTCCCGTTCCCCGTCCCCCTCTTCCCCTAGCTTGATCAGTGTGAGATGGGCAGGCAGAGTATTGGCAAAAAGCAGAGGTATTAAACAAATGATTTGCCTCCGTGTTTACCAGGGAAGAAGCCATTTCAATAGTAGTGCTGCAGGAGGAAGCTGCAACCTCCATATTAACGAACAATACTGTAGGTTAACCGAGGAAAAAGTTCAGAGGTGGCTTGATACAATTAAAGTAAATAAGGCACCTGGCCCCGATGGCATACATCCAAGAGTTCTCAAGGAGTTAAGTTCAGTAATAACCAAACCATTGCATTTAATATTCAAAGATTCAATTTCCTCAGGCTCAGTATTGGCATAAAGCAGATGTGGTGCCTATATATAAAAAGGGAGCTAGGTCACATTCAGGCAATTACAGACCTGTAAGCCTGACTTCAATAGTGGGGAAACTACTTGAAGGTTTAATATGGGATAATATTCAGGAATACCTAATGGAAAACAAAATTAATCGTAATAGTCAGCATGGATTTATGAAGGATAGATCTTGCCAAACTAACCTTATTAGTTTCTTTGAAGAGGTAAGTAGTAATTTAGACCAGGGTAATGCAGTTGATGTGGTCTACTTAGATTTTGCACAGGCTTTTGATACGGTTCCACACAAGGTTATTGTACAAAATAAAGCAAATTGAACTCAGTAAAAATATATGCACCAGGATTGAAAACTGGTTAAAGGACAGACAACAGAGGGTTGTCATAAATGGAACTTTTTCAGGTTGGGCTAAAGTCGTGAGTGGAGTACCTCAGGGATCAGTACTGGGACCCCTGCTTTTTAACTTGTTTATTAATGACCTTGAGGTTGGCATCGAGAGCAAAGTCTCCATCTTTGCTGATGACACTAAATTGTGTAAGGTAATAGAATCAGAGCAGGATGTAATTTATCTGCAGAAGGACTTGGAGTGATGGTGAGGGGGTACCCAAGCCAATAATAAAGGTATTATGCCCGGCTGGGTGACCCCGAGCCATATTGGGGAGTTTTGATTGTCAGCTCTGCAACCCAGTTATGGCATGTAAACTGCATTATAATAAAGATGTATGTGTGGTTTACTGTTCCAGGAGTGCCAACTAGCGGAGATTCGCAGGGCGTGAGTTTCAGGGATGATTTTACGATAAAATGTTGTCAGGGTGTGTTTGGGTAGAATGGAGCAAGAGTTGTGGGTTACCCCGAAACATGTACTCAGGAATACCACCAGATTCCTGGGGACATGAGAACACAGACCACTGGACAAAATCCTCCCTAGAAATCAGTTTTCTGCTCACCGCCAGATCTCCCTGGTTGCAGTTGGTGCCGCTGACCGAGGATCATTTCAAGCCCTTTCGTGAGCAACTCCCGCTCCTGGGAAATTGCTCCTAAAGACTTTTTATTTTTCAAGATTTCGTTTTGGAAACAATTTAGTTTTCTCCGTCCCAGTAAGTGTATTTTGAGTGTAATTGTGAAACATATGTCTTTTCGTGGAATAAATTACAATTTATTTTACCTCCTTGCTTTGCTCAATCATATGATCCCGTTATAAAAAGTGTTAAAAGCTTTGGTCTCCCGTGCCTTTTTTCTGGTGGCAGTGGTGGGATCCGATTGAGCCTATGATATAGCTTCTTGCGGGATCCTATAGCAAAGAGGGAGACTCGAAGATTGCGAGCTTCCAAAGCAAGAGGTAGTGTACCCACGTTTCACAAGAGAACGAAAAAATATGGTTTCCCTTTGTCACCTAACTTTGTGCCTGCGGGTGAACATGGATAAGCGATCGGGACGGTTCCGGTCCTGGAACCGTGCTTGGGTCGCTAGCCGGTGTGAAAGTTATGGACTACCGACGGCTGGTCGGTCAAAGTTGCAACTGGAGGAGGACTTGGAATACCATGAAGCCAGTATTGCTTTACCTGAGGCAAACGTGCCCATACCTGCAGCAGCATTGATCACACTTCAGCCCCATAGGGAGATGGACATGGGGAAGGAGAGGGCGATCACCGGGATAATGGTGAGAGACTGGTTCTTGGGACTGCGGAAGAGGTAGTCCCCGTGTCTGCTGGACCCATCACCTCTGCAATCATCACACTCCTTGCCACATGCGGAGAGGGGTCTACAGCAGATGAGAGGATTCATATGCTGGCAGTAATACATGGACACGTGTCTCCTCCCTCCCACCTGTTCAACGGGGAACAAGGCATCCCCGAGTGGATCGCCACAGTTTCAACAAGTTTGTGGATTGCACCGACAAGATCGGCGGTTTTCTCAGTGACTCTGAGACTCAATGTCAAAGATACCGGGTGCCACTACGGGATTGGGTGTTGCGATTGCACCCCTTGTGTCCGGAGTGGCTCAAGAGATTCTGCAGGCTATCCCACCAGTCAATCGGGATGATTACAAGCATGTAAAAGCAATGCGGCTGATGCAGTATTCCCTCACCCCAGAAGCATACCGGGGCATGTTCAGGACAGGGGAACGTTACCCCATGGAGTCCTATGTCCGGAATGGGTCCCGCATGGAATTGCAGGGGACTCAGTGGGTGGAGGGTTGTGGTGCCACTAAGTACCACACGTTACTGGACTTGATCTTTCAAGAACAATTATCGCAGCAGTGTCCCTCGGACGTGAGGGCATGGGTCTTTGACCGTATAGATGCAAGGATGGCTGTTCAGTTCGTGACCAGTCGCTCTTTCATGGATGAGAAAAAGGCTTCCAAGGGACCAGCCATGCTGGTCAAGGTGGCCAAACAAATCCCTCAGTGTATATACAAGCCTGCAGCAGGAGGCAGCATCCCCAAGGCTGCAGAGTTTAAACACGAGAGGATGTGCTACTTGTGCAATAAAGTGGGCCACATCAGACCAGACTGTCCGGACCGTGCAAAGTCCGATGGACACCATCATGGGCAAGTTCTCCAGCTGCGAGGCCGGTCGCCCATGTGGGACTGGCACACACAGAGGAGTCAAGTACAGCCACGGAATCAACCCACAGAGGGACCTCCACGGAGAGATCCGCACTTGCCCCCCAGGAACCCGCAGTGGAGATAGAGGGAAAACGTGTTGCACCAGTCGGGATGCAGTCCAAAGATGTCCGGCAGAAGCATCTGTAGAGAGTGACCATCGGAGATCGCCAAGTGGACGGCTTGCGCGATGCCCGATGTCTGGTGCCACTGTTACCCGGGTCCGACATGATGTGGTTCGCTAGAGGATTTGCTCCCGGGAACCAGGATGCAAGTGACCATGCCAGACAGAGGATCACGGTCACTCCAGGTTGCCCGGGTCTTATTGGATTGGGGTGCCAGACGTGGCATGAGGGAGGTGGGGGTATTGCCCAGGTTAGATGCCGAGGTCCGGCTTGGACATGACCTGCGGCATGTAACCTATGTGTTCACAGCCAAGCTGGCTCCTGTTGCAGCGATTACCAAGAGTCAGTCAGCCAAGATCGCAGCGGAATCATCCCGTCCCCCTGCATTTGGGACCAACTGTTCCAGGGGTCTCTGCGGAGACCAGACAGGTAAACCAGACTGAGTTGCGACCAGGTGTTGAATTACCTTTCCCTTTACATGTTCCCGTTCCCCCTGACTTAGAGTGAATTGTTAGTGTCTCTGGGCTATGTGTGGGATGAAGCACCAGCACACGACCCCTTATCACCCCCAAATGAACAGACTATGTGAGAGGTTTAATGGTACCCTGAAGCAAATGCTGCGAACATTTATAGAGGCAGAGGGAAAAGACTGGGAGATTCATCTGCAGCACTTGTGTTTGCATACCGAGAGGTACCGCAAGAATCTACCGGCTTTTCACCCTTCGAGCTGCTATATGGTCACAGGGTACGGGACCTCTCGACATTCCGTGAGGGATGGGAAAGGGAGAGTACCAATACTGATGCTTCTGTGCTTCAGTACGTGGAAAATCTCAGAGACCGGTTAGAGATGCTCATGGGGTTGGCACAGGACAACCTTAGGGATGCTCAGATCAAGCAGAAGACTTGGTATGATCAGAATGCCCATAGTAGATCATGCATCCCAGGTCAGCAAGTCTTGTTCTGAAGCCCACTTGGGAGAACAAATTAATGGCTGCCTGGTCGGGACCGTACACGGTTCTCCGAAAGATGAATGAGTGCAACTATGTTGTACAGTTAGATGGTGAGACAGGTAGAACTAGGACCTATCATATCAATATGCTCAAGGAGTATTTTGCACCGAGTGTGGCATCAGTGCTGGCTATCTGTAGCCCACCGTTGGGGGACTGCAACGCGTAGCTCACCACAAATGAGGCACGACCGCAGGACTGAGGTAGGGATTGGTATAGAACCCCGATCACAAACCGTGAGGGCGCGTCTAGAGTGTAGGATAGTCATGCGTAGCAGGGTCAGGATTACGGAAGACAGCATAGTCAATGGTTCTTGCCAGATTCAGGAGTGGAGAATAGCGGATCGTTGGGGTACGTAGCCAGAGTCAGGATTGGAGAATGAGGGATCAACACGGTAGAGATCAGCATAGTCGGTATCCAAAGCCAGAGGTCAGTGCAGGAGAATATCACAAAGGTCCAGGTACAAGCAGGGTCAGGCAGCAGGGAAAGAAACAGCTCAGCAGAGTTCTGGATTGCAGCGAGTTACAGCGTACAACCAAGGTTATGCTCGGCAAAGACTGAGTGTGCAGACAGGGCATAAAGGGCCCTCCCACCAATGGGAGGCAACAAGGAACCGGAGGTGCCCTTTTTGATAGGCTGCTGGTATCCGTGTAACAGACTAGGAGTTAAGGCGGACCCGCTGGAAGGTGTGCACGTGCCGCGCATACCCGTGTAATCCTGGCGACCCGGGGACCGCAAGAGACCGGGAACAGTGCACATCGCGCATGCATCGCATGTAGATCCCGCCGCGAGGAGCGCGCACTCTGGACATGGGGCTTGCAGAGACAGAGGGAGACCACGCACGCGAAGAGGTAAAGGTTAAGGGGACAGAACCGCCAGAATGGCGAATCCTCACAGTACCCCCCTCCCCCCTAAGATCGACCTCCGGGCGACTCCATGAAGGCTTCTCTGGATGCTACAAATGGAATCTCCTGACCATCCTTGCCGCATGAACCTCATGGCTAGGCACCCAAGACCTCTCCTCTGGGCCGAATCCTTTCCAATGTATCAGGCAATATAATGAGCCTAGAAAACTTGGAATACAGAATCGATTGGAATTCATATTCAGGTTGCCCTTGTACCATGACGGAAGTGGTAGGAGATAGGTACCGAGTGTGTATTCTGGATCACTGGTTTGAGTATTGAAACATGAAAGACTGACAGGATTTTCATGAGTGGGGGCAGGATCAAGTGATAAGCGACTGGGTTAATCCTTTTAGATATGGAGAAGGGAGAGGAGGGGGGGGTTGTTAAGAGGGGTGAGAGATGAAGACAAGGGATGACTTATATTAAATCAAACTTGTTGACTGGAGACACACTCACATTCAATCTCTAAAAACTTGATTTGATGTCTCCTCCTCTTTTTGTAATTATATAGACTGTAGGCGAGGAAGTACTCTCTGGTATATCAAGATTTCTGGTATCTTGAACAGATGTCTTCTCCTCTATGTATAGTTGAATGGATTGAGGCCGAGGAGATGCCTCCTGATATCTTCCTTAGTAAAAGAATAAAAGGGAAAAAATAGTGCAATACAGTTTATTAACGAGTGAAAAATAGAGATTTAAAACTTACAAGCGACCGATAAATTCGAGCATAGGAAGGAGATGCCGCCAGACTCCACAGCTTGTCCCTTTCTGGGTTGTGGTGTCCCGTCTCGGCTGATTCCCTCTTGGCAGGTGTTTCTTGTCTGTGTTAGGTTGTAGGTGGCTGCAGTGCGGATGTCCAGAGCCCGTGCACAAGCTATGTCCTCCTCCTCCAGCCGCCTATCTCCCCTGTACAGACAGTTCTCGGCTTCCCTGCTCCGCTGCGCATGCGCAGACGGCGAGACGCTGGGCCAGGGAAATCAAACTCCTCGCTATGGTGGCTTGTAAAGACCAAAAAACGTCAGACGCGTTTCGCCAATGCTTCCTCAGTGACTTGGAAATCTTGGCACAAACATTGAATCCCATTGAATCACTGGGGAAAACCTGCTCTCTGGGCTGGCTGCTCACTGGGGAAAACCTGCTCCCTGGGCTGGCTGCTCACTGGGGAAAACCTGCTCCCTGGGCTGGCTGCTCACTGGGGAAATCCTGCTCTCTGGGCTGGCTGCTCACTGGGGAAAACCTGCTCCCTGGGCTGTCTGCTCACTGGGGAAAACCTTCTCCCTGGGCTGGCTGCTCACTTTTTTACATCCTTTTCAGTTATCCCTGCAGTATTACAGCCAATCCGCAGCGTGGGAACTTCATCTCTAGCCACTCACACACTTTGCCAGGTTTGTGAAACCTGGCACCTCTAGCTTCAGCGTGGCACTGGGCATGTGCGACAAAACCGCCATCTTGCTTAGTTGTCATGCAAAGCGCCTGCAGGGCTGGGGCCGCTCTGTCTAGGGTGGTGACAGTTTGCCAGGATGGCCTGTATTTCATCACAGGACACTGGCACTTCCCACAATCATCTTATTGAAATGTGAAATTTCTTAGTGAAATGGCGTTCACACTCCTGGCAGCTAGTGTCACTTTGATCTATGGACCTAGGGTTAGACTCACCGGCACCAAAGCCCAGGTGGCTAGGCCGCCCCCCCCCCCCCACTGTCTTGCATGACAAAGACCCTGTCTGATTTAATGTATAAAGTTTAAACATATTTTAAAACACTGCTGCTTAATAAAATATACTTTTCTATATTCTGCTGCTAAAATGTGTTACAGTTCTTTGGCCAAAGGGTTAAACTAAATGACCCTTTTTCAAGAGAATATATAAGTATTTTACTGTGTATTTTTGTCATATTGGATGTAGCATTGGGCTTCTCTGTCGCTTGTTGTATACATTTGCCACGCTCAATAGCTCTCCTTTTTGACACTTATATGCATATATATATATTTTGTGGGGGCTCTGGGGTTCCTAAAATGAGCTTGCTGGGGTTCTGTGTATTGTTTGTTACAGTTCTTTGGTGTAGGAAATAGAGTGTAAACTACACTGTTCCCCTTACACTAGCCTTTATTTTAATGAAATCCTCTCAGCCTTATTCTTGGCTGGAGTAACCCCCAAACCTTTATACTGGGTTTAGGGAGCCTGGGCAAACACTGGGCACCCCCTCATTACACTGGGTACCCCGGTCTATGTTGCAGGGACACATTAACCCCTTCATGCCCCATTTACCGTTCCTCTGGGTGCTGCAGCAGGAACCCCTGCTGGTGAGTCGCAAGAACGTTTCCAGGGTATGAGATTGCCTGGAGCAATGTGCTTTGACTGTATCCGAGAATCTCACTCGATTCCCGGATCCAATTTTTGGGGTATCCCATAACTCCGGAACCCCAATACATAGATACAATCTGTGAAGACTTTCTCCGGCAAACCCACCCTAAAATTTACAGCCTAGAAATCTCCTAGTCCCAGCACCCCAGGAAAGGCAAAACACAGAAAAATCTTTCTCGCATAATTTTCACAGTAATGCATGCACAATACACGGGTCCAAGAGCTGACTCTAGGATCCCAAAAACCCATTGCTCAGAGACAACCAAGTGGGTTTAACCTTTATTATAAAGCCTGGTTACCCCACACAGTCACATCAATAACTTTCCCCACTTTGAGGAGGGGAAGGACGAGATTGATGACTACCTGCAATCCTTTGAAACGCATTGTTATGTGCATGACCTGCATGAAAAGAATTGGATAAAGTACCTGTCGTCCTTGCTGAGTGGACGTGCTGCGGATGCCTATCGAAGGGTACCCAGGACTGTCATAAAACTACCCCTTCATCAAGCGAGTGCTCCTCAAAAGGTATGAGGTCACCCCTGAAACATACCATAGGAGGTATCGAGAGCTCAGGCAGATGTCATATGTGGAGTACCTGGCTAAGTTGGAGCACCTACAGTTGCAGTGGGTCGAGGGGAGCGGGGTAACCACTCTGGAGGGCTTGCTGGATCTGTGTGTAAAGGAGCAGTTTTGACTCTGGTATATAACTGAGGTTCGTGAATAGATCAGGGACAGAAAGCCAGCCACAGCCAGGGCTGCAGCTGACATTCAGATGACTATGTGGCTGCCTGGCCAGGATTTCGGACGAAACCTGTTGCAGCTACACTCCACAAGAGCACTAAGCCAAACCAGCAGCAAGATGCCAAAAAAGCAGACACGCCAGCCTGGAAGCAGCAGCTAGGACAACAGTACCGGCGGTCAGGGTTTGGGCATGAGTGCAAGTGCTACCTCTGCGGCCGTTCAAGGCATCTGAGGGCTGATTGCCCCAACGCGGGACAGCACCCCAGCCAGAGGCAACTTACCCAAGCCCCATGGAATATTGCCGGCATAGAATGGGAGCAAGCAGTTGAGCAAGTCCAGGAGACAACCGCCAACCCTCCCCAGCCAAGTGCAGAAGCTCCTCTCATCACCTCTGTTCGGGGCCATCCCCAGATAACAGGAACGTGCACCTGTGACTATGGGCACCCACAGGACAGCCGGGCTCCTTGACTCGGGACTCGCCCTCTCTTTGATGCGCCCTGGTCTCATTGATCCTGAGGACATCATACCCGGAGAGCACATTGTGGTGAAAATGGCTGATGACAGGCCATTTAAACTGCAATACAAATAAGGGTAAGTGCTGCACAGCAAAATAGCATGATAAATGAAAAGATCGTTACCGGTGCTCCCGTCTTTGAAAGATAGGCTGTATTCAATCCACTACACGTAATGGCTGAAGGAAGACAGGGCACACGGATTTAAAGTATAACCAACTAATTTATTGAGCCAAACAACGTTTCGACCTAAGTGGTCTTTATCAAGTGAAGTCTTAGTGGCGTAATGAAAAAGTCCTCAATAGTCCATTATACTGTATAGCACCCACAATGCTCACTGTTTAATCACCCTAGATGAAATTCATATGTGCTGAAGTTGGTCCTCATCATCCTGCGACACCATTTAAAAAAAATGTGAAGATGCCCCTCCTTTCCGCACTGCGTGCCATCCAGCCGTGTGCCGTTGGCTATCTCCGGCTGTGATCCACATTGCAGTAAATCCGGCGTCCTTGTATACTGTGGCAGTGTAGTTTGTCTCCGTTATGCGCAGTATGATGACAACTCGATCCCCCATCACGCTTCCTTTGTAGTGGAACGCATCTTCCTCGCATTGCGTGTTCATGGAACGCATTCTCCTTGCGCTGCGTGTCACGTGTCCTTATCTCCTGGTCCCCCGACGTCATTGCGTTCCTCGGCTTCAATTGGAGGCATCTGGTCCGTCTGATCCTGCGTCCTCTTTCAATGATCCGTTTTCCCGCAATAGCGCCTCGTATCTTTTGGAAACGATAGCGATCCTCGTCTGGATGTTGTCGATGATGATCCAAGCACATGAAACACAAAAGGGGCTAAATCAGCACAAGGGACCTAAACAGTCTCTATCCCATTACACTTTAACCCTACTGTGACCAGTGAAAAAAATGATAAAGTCATAAAAATATGGTAGGTAGTCAAGGTCTATAACAGAATCCCAGAGGTATACTGACAGTGTAAATAAATCCATGTCAGCAGACAGTGACAGCAAAATGAATCTAAGGCTGCGCCTATAGTTCTGGCGATGCAACGTCGCTTCAAAACAAATGCATTAAATCCGGCGCAACCTGATTCTCTGTAGTCAGTAGAATTTGATTTTTGCAGCGACGGTCTCACCATGTGACAGGCTATAACCAATCAGATAGCTTCTGATGCAGGGAGAGGGGGGATGGTGTTGTGTGTGGTTGTGTGTTGGTTTTTTTGTTGTTGGTGGCGTGTTGTTGTGGTGTGTGTGTGTGTGTGTGTGTGTGTGTGTGTGTGTGTGTGTGTGTGTGTGTTGAAATACACTATATTAACATTGTTAAAATAGCAAATTCTCCCGTAATTTAAAGTAAATTCAGCATACAAACAGAAATTACACCTCCTCTGTTTCAGCCTCCCCCTTACTCCTGTCTCCGCCCCTCTGCTTTACCCCCTTGCCTGACGTCAATCCCCTTGTAGCAAGAGACTGTCTCCTAAACTCAAATTACAACTTTCGCAAGGGCTGCGGAGACGGGAGACGTCAAACATAGCCGTAACCGGCACTATAAGCGCAGCCTAAGAAGAACTGCTACCTTTCTTCAATAAAGCAACCTAGAGACAAAAAGTCATTTAATCCCTTTGGGTATACAGTATCTGTGTGTATTGTATTGTATGTTTTTATTTATATAGCGCCATTAATGTACATAGCGCTTCAAGTAGTAATACATGTGGTAATCAAATAAATAACATATAATATAAATAACAGATCATGGGAATAAGTGCTTTAGACATAAAAGGTGTGGGGCAGAAAGTGAGAAAGGTTTAAGGCGGGAGAGGGCCTTAGATACAAAGGGGGTAGAAAGAAGACATCCTTGAGAAGAACGCAAGAGTCTGGATGGTGCATAACGAGAAATTAGGGATGAGATGTAAGGAGGGGCAGAAGAGTGTAAAGCTTTAAAAGTGAGGAGAAGAATGGAGTGTGAGATGCGGGATTTGATCGGAAGCCAGGAGAGGGATTTCATGAGGGGAGATGCTGAGACAGATATAGGAAAGAGTAGAGTGATTCTGGCAGCAGCATTTAGGATAGATTGTAGGGGAGACAGGTGAGAGGCAGGAAGGCCGGACAGCAGGAGGTTACAGTAATCAAGACGGGAGAGAATGGGGGCCTGAGTCAGAGTTTTAGCAGTCGAGCAACAGAGGAAAGGGCGTATCTTTGTTATATTGCGGAGGAAAAAGCAACAAGTTTTAGAAATGTTTTGAATGTGAGGGGCGAATGTGAGAGAGGAGTCGAGTGTGACCCCAAGGCAGCTTGCTTGGGCTACTGGGTGAATGATTGTAGTTCCAACTGTAATGTGGAAGGAGGTAGTAGGGCCAGGTTTGGGAGGAAGTATGAGGAGCTCTGTTTTAGCCATGTTGAGTTTAAGGCGGCGGAGGGCCATCCAGGATGATATAGCAGAGAGACATTCAGAAACTTTGGTTTGTACGGCAGATGTAAGGACAGGTGTTGAAAAGTATATTTGTGTGTCGTCGGCATAGAGGTGATAATTAAACCCAAAAGATGTTATTAGGTCACCTAGAGAGAGTGTGTACAGAGAAAAGAGAAGAGGTCCCAGGACAGAGCCCTGGGGTACCCCCACACAGAGATCAATAGAGGAGGAGGTGTTAGCAGAAGAGACACTGAAAGTACGATGGCAGAGGTAGGATGAGATCCAGGATAGAGCTTCGAATACCTAGAGTATGGAGAATGTGGAGGAGAAGAGGGTGGTCCACTGTGTCAAATGCTGCAGAGAGGTCGAGTAATATGAGCAGAGTGTAATGACCTCTGTCTTTGGCAGCATGGAGGTCGTCAGTTATTTTAGTGAGGGCTGTTTCGGTGGAGTGAGCAGTGCGGAAGCCAGATTGTAGAGGGTCTAGGAGAGAATAGGTGTTGAGAAAATGGAGCAAGCGAGAGTATCCAGTATGCCTCACGTTGCAGCAATAAAACATATTTTTCTTTCCCTGCTTTGACTTTTTTAACATGCTCAATCCCCATTAACCTAAGCAAGGAGACTGGATGACTGAAATCAGAGCAATGTTTTATAAGAGCGGTTTCCTCCGCACAATGACTAATTTTGCTCTTGTGTTCTATAAATCTGGTCTTAAGCATTCTATTGCTTTTACCAATGTATCAAAGCCCACACGGATATTTTACCATATATACAATATTACTAGTCGTGCCGTTAATGCGATCTATCATTCTGAGCAATTTACCACTCCTTGGATAATGGAACTGGTCTCCTGTGTTCAGGCTATTGCAAACACTGCATACGTAGCATCTGTAACAGCCCGCTTTAGGTTTGCTCAAATAAATGTGGAGTCCTGTAATAATTTGGATTATCAGCTTTAATCAAAATCTCCTTTATATTCTCTCCTCTTTTGTATGCAAACCTGGGGACTTCCTTACAGATGTTACTAAGGATCTCATCAGTCTGTAATATTCTCCAATGCCTTTTTAGTGTTTTTTTTTATTATAAAGCCACTAGCTGTTGTGAACTTACTAACAAAAGTCATACGTTCGTCTTTTGTTATTCCAGTTCTATTTTTAGGTTCAATGTTGAATGCTGCATTTATCTCTGATCTTTTATGTCCCCGCTCAACAAATCTCTCCTCAATGTCTCTGAAAGTCTCATTAAACTTAGGTTGCCTGTCTACAATGTGCGTGGCTCTGATCTTTTGTGAAAATGGTAAAATATATTTCAGCCGCTCAGGATGAAAACTGGACACAAGCAGAGTTGAATTTCTGTCTGTGGGCTTCCTGTACAAGTCACTATGCAAACTCCATCTTCATGTGTTAAAAGAACATCAAGATAAGAAATTTGATGTTTGCTCCAACTGTTCGTGAAGCGCACTGTGGTGTCAAGCCCATCTAGATAGTCAAAGAATTTAATTAACTCGTCTGCTGTATCTCTGCAAAGGAAAAACAGGTTGTCTATATATCTGCAGTAGAAGCGTATTTTGTCATAATATACTGTCGGAAAGATGAACATCTCTTCGAAATCAGTCATATATAGATTAGCATAAGATGGCGCCATGCTACTGCCCATAGCAGTTCCCGCTGTCTGCAGATAGAAAGTGTGTTTGAATTTGAAATAATTTTTGTGAAAAATAAAGTGAAGGAGAGGAGCATGATATAATCAATTGGTGAATTTGTTTTGTGTGTCGCTGTCAGATTCTGTCTTATTACGTTTAAACCGTCCTTGAGAGGAATGATGGTGTATAGGTTAGTTACATCCATCGTCACCATGATCACTTCACTCCCACTGAGAGGTGTTGACTGTATCTTTTGTAAGAAATCAAAGGTATCCTGGATATACAACTTACTCTTAACAACCAAAGGCTGCAAAAAAGTGTCAATGTATATTGCAAATGGCTGACTAATAGAACATGTCGCTGAAATTATGGGTCTACCGGGTGGATTACGCAAACCTTTATGGATTTTGGGTAATACATAAAGTACTGGCCTTCTAGGGCTTTTCATAGTGAGAAAATTGACAGTCTCCTCCCCTTTCCAAAGGTTATTTAATCCCAGTTGTAAAATACCTTTAATTTCTGTCTGATATTTTAATGTGGGGTCATGGTCTTGTTTAACGTAACATTCAAGATTGCCTAATTGCCTCAGTTTTGTACTGACTGTAATTTTGCACGACAAGCGCTCCTCCCTTATCTGCTTCCTTAAAAATTATATCCTTATTCTCTCTCAGGTTTTTGAGAGCAGCCTTCTGTGTGAGTGAGATTGAAATTCATATAATGCTTCCTTTTAAAGTAATGTTTTATATCACTCTTAACAAGGCGCATGAACACATTAACACCTGAATTCCTAAAGGGTGCAATAAACCTAACCTGAGCCTGCACCGATTGTTTTTTTTACCTGTTCTTGTTGCTGCCACTTCTGTTCATGCTGATCTGTGGATTTACAGTATTGCAAAAAAAAAAAAAGGATTTTAAATTAAGATTCCTTTCGAATTTGGACAGTTCGACATCTAGTTCAAAAGGATCAGGTCTTGTGGTAGGGACAGAAGAGGGACCTTTGGACAACATCAAAATCTCCATTTCTGATAATTGATAATTAAAAAGATTAATGATCAGATTATGCTTAAAGTTGATGTGGGCACAGTACCGGTGGTGTCTGTGGGTTTTCTCCCCCCTTCCCCCCCCCTCCTTGTCTTACATCTTTTTGTTGTTGTTTGTCCCTTCCCTTTGTCTAAAAAAGATGTTCTTCCTGGGGTTTGTGGCATTCCACCCTCAGTTGACGAACCAGTGTCATAATCAATTGGTAGTATGTAGGGGAGTGAACCCCAAATGTCCGGTGCTACAAATGTCCACAACAAAACTGGTACAGTAGAAAATCTCTGATGTGCATGTAGAATGAATGACTACTAGGCGGGCATGAATGTCCTGCACAGGGGGGACAAAATGAATGAATGAAAGCCAGGCTCCGGCAGATAACAGTATCAAGTATAACCTGGGTGGGGGGCTAGTACACAGGAAAAACCGAGACCAGAGAAGGAGCAACCGCAAGGCTACCCCTCTCGAGTACTCACGCTGGAGATGCCTGCTGCCCTTACCCGACCCGGTCTCTTCACCGCCTATGCCTGGTTGATCCCGTCTCCTCGGGTGTCGCGGTAGCGTCTGACGTCATCACCGAGGGCCGTCGGCTATGCGACTGACGTGTGGAGGGAAGTGCTGCGTCTCAGCGATCCTGTATCTCCGTGAGCAGGCAGAGTTTGAAGATAGAAGTCTGCTCACCAGGGGGAGGGAAACCTTGAGGCTCAGCTCCCAGCTCCGCGTAGTAGCCTGCGTGCTCCACACCGATAATAGCAGGAATATAGAGTGTAGTTGATGGGTGGTCACAGCCTCAGGAACTTAGCCAAATGCAATTTAAATAAAAGCAATTTTATTGCACTGTAGTGCTGCACATCACATCACAGAGAACACCTGTGTTCTCTGTGATGTGATGTGCAACACTACAGTGCAATAAATTTGCTTTTATTTAAATTGCATTTGGCTAAGTTCCTGAGGCTGTGACCACCCATCAACTACACTCTATATTCCAGTGTCATAATCACTTATAAAAACTGTTATTTTTTTTAATGTTATCCTTGTTTTATTTTGAAAATTTGGGCGTCTCAATTTTTATCCAATGATATACCGTGTTATCTTTATAATCAGTCACTATTTTCTTGAATTTTTGTTTTTTTTAAATGAGTCAAATCATCTTTAAACTTTTGAAATTTTTGTTTTAACTCATCCGGTGATTTTACGGTTATTTCACTTCGGTGAGTCTGCTCTATAATAGTCTCTATTTGCAGAATATCATGCCAAACACTTCTGCGAGTCTGCTCTATAATGATCTCTATTTTCAGAATATCATGCCAAACAGTGTTTAGCGGTTTGCCTACTTCTTCTATAACCAATAGAATTAAATCAAGCGATGCTCTGTTGAGGATTTTGCACCAATTATCACAAAAAACATTGTTATCACTACCAATAGTTGGTAGATTCTTTAGCCCCTAGGTATCAATTTTTGTTTATAGTATTCTGTTAACGTTTTCCCATGAGAATACAACTCTATCTCCTTTTTTGTATTATTGCTGTGTTCCCCCCTGTGAATGTACAGTAGAGGCAACTCTTATTCTAACAAAAACCAGTGGCAATTCCCCAAAAAACCCAGGAAACACCCAGGTACATTCTGAATACATGCCTTAAACTTTCCTTAAACTAGCCCCAGCATTTCTGCATTGATTAATGGCCTATCAGATTAACAGCGGGGGTCCCTGGCAGTCCCATTCAAACTGAATTGGACTGCCAGGGATCCCTGCTGTGTTAATCCTATGGGTCGTTAGTCAATGCAGAAATACCTTAAACGTGCCTCAAACTAGCCCAGAACATACCCAGCACATACCCAGCACACACCCAGCACACACCCAGCACATACCTAGCACATACCCAGCACATACCCAGAATGTAACCCGGCTAGTTTACGGCAAATGTTAGAATAAACGTTGCCTCTACTGTATGTCCCTGTCCTTTCTTATGTGTTTGTATTGTACTGTTTGTCGGCTAAATCAGATTGGACCCATTCCCTAAATAACATGTTTGGGGTTATAACTCCAGAACCGCTGGGGCTAGCAACTAGTCTCTGGAACCGCCACACCTTGCTTTAAGAGGCGAAACTTTGTGGGGAAAAAACCCAGAGTCTCGGGAAACCCCTTCCTGGTAATCAAAAAAAATATTCTTTTGCTGAAAAGAATCAGTGTCATATCTCTGTCTCTGAAACGCACCAATCTGCTAAATTGTCATAACTTCGGTTCTGGAGGTCTTAGAAACTCCCTACAAGGGTTCCCCGATAATGGACCCTGGGGGCCAGTAGGACAGCCTATCCCAACGAATCCTAATCCTTAGCGGGTTCAGGTTTCTCAAGTGACAGCCATTAATATCTGCCAATAGATCCTCTCAACGTTATTTTTCCTTTCAATTGTTGTTGGCTGAAGCAAATGCAATAAGTTTACCTCTCATAACAGCCTTGGAGGCATCCTATATTATCTCTAGTGACGTTTCAGAATTTTTGTTTATTTCTATATATTGCTTATCCTCTTTCAATTGTAATACATATTTATTTAGTGTCCAATGGAGGCACGGCTTATTACCCCGAGACAATTCAGTTCTACAGTAATTTGAGCATTGTCTGATAGTGTAAACACCCCTATATAAAACCTTTGAGTTATGTGGGAAGTATTCATCAAAAAATGATCTATACGAGAGAAGAGCTACTGAGCTGAACAGTGTGTGCAGTCCCTCACTTCTGCAAGAGAGTAATCATATGCGTTTCTGATTGGGTGAAAATGTAACATTACCAGACTTGTTCAAGGGGGAAAATATGTTATTAAAATCACCCCCTATACTCAACATCCCTTGAGATAGTTACATAGTAGATGAAGTTGACAAAAGACACATGTCCATAAAGTTCAACTTATGCTAAAATTAGACAACCAATCATTATATTTGCTTAATAAAATGCTAGGGTCTGCAAATAACTTACTGGTATCCCTGGTGGGGGGAATATAAATTGGCTTTGTTGATTTACTTTGATTCAATTGTCCCTTTAAGTATAGTATACCTGACTTCAGGGTCTTTACATTAAGCAGTGATAATACATGGACATGATCTATTAATTAATATTGCCCTTCATCAGCGTTTTCAATTGCAGCTGAAGAAATACCTTAGATATCTACTTAGCTAATAGCTTTATATGTTCAGCATGTAAATAGTGGTTCTTGTAGTAGTGCAATGTCGGGATGTTGGCTTGTGAGCACCGTCAATAATATTTTCCTCTTTATGGGAACATTCATATCTTCTACATTAAATTAAGTGATCCTCAAAATCGCATTATGGTTTGGGAATTTGATTCTTGAGTACACTTAATCAAGTTAATTAAACTCTGAAACCATGGAAGGTGCATGTAGCGGTGAAGGGGTTAACCAGGCCAATAATAAAGGTCTCAGGCCCGGCTAGTTACCCCTAAACCTTGTTGGGGATGAAGGGGTTAATTGTTTGTCACCACAATGCCATGTTTCCCCTATACAATAACTGTTTTGTCCCCGTTTTGCAGCTCAGAAACTAGCTGCAGTCCTATGAATGAATGTAGAATGTGCAAATTGTATTTGCAACACAAGGGGGAGCTTCTAGCGCTGAACCAAGCGTCAATTGAATAAGTGTGTCTGTGGCCAGCGGTTACATTGAAGTTCTGAAGTACTTCCTAAACCGCAGACTCTTCAGAGAAAGCCGTAAACACAAAGTTAAGTGGATAAGTGGCTTGTGGTCTAGCTGAAGTGGATCCTCCAACAATGTATCCTGCGGTCTCGTTCATCAATTAAGATCAATTGATGGAATGCTTCTGCTGTTACCGAGCCCGGCAAGCAGTGATACATTGTGTGCCAAGAGTCAAACCGCAAACCACATCACATAGCTTATTCAATTAAGTAACTAACTTTGGTTAGGAAGGAACTAGAACTCTAATTTTTGGTATAGTTAGTAGAGAATGTAACATGCACATACATATGGTTTTTACATTCCCTACATATACAGAAAGTACATATAAAAATAAAATGTGTTTCAGTATGTTTTCAAATGTAAAGGAAGGAACCCTTTCCTGCCAGCCTGGCAATGAATACATTAACATGTCAATGTGTTAAGTGTGGATGAGCTGAATAATTTTTCATCTACATACTTCAAAGGGCACCCTGCTAAGTTGGTGTCCCAGTGTCTAGAGAAGTCCGGAGTTGAAAAGCCTCAGAGACCCCAAGTGTTAGGGTGGCCGGGATATTGTCAAGTACCAGATGCCGGTGCGAAGTACAGTAGGGGCTATTAACACTTGGTAGCCAAACCCCAGACTTACTGTTGCCAGGTAAGGGGTTGGGCCCAGTATGCTAAGCAGCTTAGGTGTCACCTTAGCGGAGGCTCTTAGCAGACCGGGAAGCAACTTCTGAACTCTTTGTAAGCTACTATCAAGTCTGGGATAGGCAGGAAGAGTTGTTCTCACGGAAGGATTGGCTGGGTATGTTAGAGATAGGACCATTAACCCTATAAAAATGCCTGCAGCCCAGTCCTAATTAGATTAATCTGATTCAGCTAAGATCCGTCCAAGTTACAGCGTCAGCAGTGTGAGGGGGTTAACACTCGGAGTGTGAGGGGGTTAACTACATGGTAACGAAAATTCGCACCCTTCTTCCAGAATTTGTTTGAGCTAAGGATTCCCAAATTAATTCTGTAAGGACTAAACGAAAAGAGTCCCTCTGAGGGAGATACATACAGGGGTGGCAAATTGTGCCCCTATCCAAGGACTGTCGCACGGCTCAAACCGTGCACCCACTTGCATGCGTGCAGGGGTGCCGAGAGACTTTGTTTTTAAGTCGTTCATTCCGTGGACACTTTATTTCGTTTCCCCATCCCAGTAAGTGTTTATTTAGTGTAATTGTGAAGAAATGTGTGTTTGTCTTAAAAGGAAAAAAATTACAATTTATTTTGCCCTCCTTGTTGTGCTCAATCCAAAATCCCGGTATTAATGTGTTGATAAGACTTGGTCTACCGTGACAGTACACCCCCAGCACAATCATCACTCCAGGTTCCCAGACCCGATCATATAAAATGGCCTCTAACATACAATACTTTATTCTCCCCAATGCAAAAACAGGGCAAACATAAACACAATAAACAGTAGAAGAAACCTCATATTTAGAATCAAAATAATTTAAACATATAGGTCGGCAGTATGAAATCCTCATGTCATTCCATACCCATCAGGTAAGAAGTCACTGTGTAAGGAAAGATACCTCTCGTACACCTATGAAATAGCATTGTAAACATTAGGGGGAGGAGTAATAAGGGGATTGGAATTGCATTACGAATTGTAGTCACTACGCCACTCATACTTTTATAATTTAACAGTGGATGATAATTATTACATGCTACATTTGGCAAAACTTTGAATGGAAGGAAAGTCTTTATGTGTGAGGAAGCTGGGTCGTATTTAGATTTTAAATGAAACCTTAATTAGGATAGTTCATCTTTAATATTCGGACTGATCTCATGGAAGGTCCTGCAGCCGATTCTTTACATTCAAGTAATGATTTGGCCTCCACCACAAAGAGTTCAGGATTTCCAGAACTAGAATTTTAAAAGGATTCCATATGAAGACTTTCAAACTTATGTTCGTAATATCATCTCTCATACCATCAAGATTGTGTCTTTTTCTCATAGTCCCTGTGCTGTAGTTATTGAAGAGGGAAATCTTATTTTTCATTTAGTGTAGACGTTCTGCGTTCCTTGCTGACTGTATTATAAATTCCTTATATTTGTATGTCAGGTATTGAATTACTATAGGCCTTGGTCTATTTCCTTCCTGGTTTGGATTTAGGGCCCAGATTGCTGTGCATTCTTTTCAATTCCCTCTCTTGATTGAGTCATAGAGGAAAGGAAGGGGTTAAGAGGCATATGGGAGGGGATGAACGGGTGATATTAAAAGCAGGCGGAATCCTTGAAGCTGCAGCACGATAAAGTCATTGAGCATTCAGACCCACTTCCCTCCTCTATCTAACAGACCCACACCGAATCCACTTTCTGCTAGACTCGTCCCATCCTCTCTCTGCCACACCCAGACCGACCCCACTCCTTTTTCACTGGCCAACCTGTCAAAATAACCTTCCTGCCAGCCCTGCCCCCTCGCAGCTCTCTACAGTAAGTAGATCGAAATACCATTGTAAAAAATAATGGTAAGTACAGCTGAACCCCGTTATAACACGGTGCTTGGAGTCCACATGATGAGACCACGTTACAACTGGGACCGTGAATTAAAAAAAAAAATGGGCACTGTGATCAGGGGTTCTGCGTCCACCAGAGAGGGGAGAGCTGGGATAGCCCTGTGCTATGCCTCCCTCCTGCTGTCCCTGTCTGTCTCTCCACCCGCCCCCAGTGTCTCCAGCAGTCAGAGAGCGGCAGGCACTGCTAGCAGTAAAGGGAGTGTGCGCGGCTCAGGGCTGCAGCCTCCCCTCTTCTATTTTACTCCCATCTTCCCGGCCACTGACCACCCCACACAGCAGCTCCTCCTCCTCAACTCCCTCTCATGCCAAACTTTTCAGGGACACCGGGGGAGCCTGCCTGGTCTGCACATCCAGGTAAGGGGACAGGAGAGAAGCAAAGGAGGGACTGGGAGCTCCCCCCAATAAAAAAGGGGGAGGGTGCAAAATATATCACATTAAGGATCAGTTTGCATTGTTCAGGTGTTGCCTCATTATCAATCCTTCATTGCAATCCCCTCCAACCACCCACATACACACACAAAAAAAGGAGGAGACACAAGTATCACCCCAGCAATGAATATACCACATTGCACTGTCCAGATCTTGCAATGTGTAGGTTTTTTCTTTATAGAGATCCCGCAGAGCTGATCTCACATCCATGCACTTTGTGTCAACCGAAAAAATAACAGGGTGAAAAAGGCAAAACATCCACACACAAAACAAAAAAAATCAGGATCACTTTGCATGGGTCCAATGAAGTCTGCTCATGAAGTTGACACAGTTGCAAAGTGTGGGGAAGTCTGCAGCAGTTTGTATTGTCTGCTGAGAAGCCGATTACACAAATTGACTTAATACCAATGCACAAGGAGGAGATGGGAAGTCACTTATATTCTTGCTTGCTTTTTTTGGGGGGGGGGGGGGGCTGAGTTTTTTGCAAAGTGCCCCTGATCACAGCTCCTGCAATGAGTGAGGCTGAGAAGTCACACACAGACACAGGAGGCATGGAGTAGAGGAGGGAGCTCTGTAGGAAGTCAATGTGCAACTCTGCAAAGGGCTGACTGGCTGCTGCTTGCAGAAGGCATCATGTTCTCTGGGTTGAAGTCTATAGATGTGTGGCAACCAGAGCCAGCACTGATGTCAGCAGCCCTTGTATCTGCACAGGCTGTCAATCAAGCTTGCAGAGAGAGGGAGATAAAGTGTGGAGCTGCCTGTTAGTAGAGACAGGTGTGTAGGAGTGTGTAGGAACCCGGACATTCCTCTCGGCAAATCCTGGAAGTTTGCCCCCAATAAATAAATAAATAATATGAGCCACACTCAAGCTGAGTTATTAGCGGATCCGCATTGTAGCGGATCGCGCTATAATGGGGTTGAGCTGTATGAAGTTATTAGCCATTTTTTATTACAGTGGTATTGCTATGCTACTGGTATATTGTCCAACCCTACTCTGAACAAGCACATTATTTCTCAACTGTATGAATCCTGTGGTGTGTGAGAAGGCTTCTCCTTTGTGAAAAGCTTTTCCCACACACTGTACACGTGAAAGGTTTCTCTTCTGTATGAATTCTTTCGTGGTCGCGGAGGCTGGTCTTCCGAGAAAAACTTTTCCCACAATGTGTACATGTGAAAGGTTTCTCCCCTGTATGAATACTGTGGTGTGTGAAGAGGCCGCTCTTCTGTGAAAAGCTTTTCCCACATTCTGTACATGTGAAAGGTTTCTCCCCTGTGTGAATCCTCTTGTGTTTGGACAGGAGGCTAGAAGTACTGAATTGTTTCCCACACACTGTACATGTGAAAGGTTTCTCCCCTGTATGAATTATCTGGTGTTTGAGGAGGATATTCTTCCAAGAAAAGCTTTTCCCACACTCTGTACATGTGAAAGGTTTCTCCCCTGTATGAATCCTCTTGTGTTGGCAGCGGGCGCTCGGAGTACTGAACTGTTTCCCACACTCTGTACATATGAAAGGTTTCTCTCCTGTGTGAATCCTCTCGTGGTCACGGAGACTGGTCTTCCGAGAAAACCTTTTCCCACAATCTGTACATGTGAAAGGTTTCTCCCCTGTATGAATTCTCTGGTGTTTGAGGAGGCTGCTCTTCCAAGAATACCTTTTCCCACAATCTGTACATGGGAAAAATTTCTCCCCTGTGTGAATAATCTGATGTTTGAGGAGCTTGTTGTTCATACTTAACGGTTTACCACTCCTGTTCTGTTCATCATTCAGGCAGTTTTCTAAGAGAAGTAAACAAAAAAGACTAAACTCAAATGTTTTGAACCTGTCAATCAAATTACTGAAAGCAAACTACTAATACAAAATACTGTTCTTTGCAGAATTTACATTAGCACTATTATATATACAGATGCAGCGGCCATTATTGAAACACTTCACACGGTGTATACCTCGGAATACCCATGTCATTTTGCAGCATTTCTTCCAACCGTACCGCCTTTAGACGCGAGTGCAGAAAATTGCATTTTAGTGTTCTGGCTTTTAAACACCTGAAAGTGACACAGTAGCACAGTATTGTACACATTACAATTCATTCATTTCATTGAATTTAATGGATTGTGTGCAATTAAATGCAAACAAAGCAACCGCGATAAACACGTGTGCCTGGGGAGATTAGCGGCGTTAATACTGCGTGAAGTACAGCAGTGCACACGAAACCGGCGCCGTGATTTGTTCGAATAACGGCCGCTGCATTTGTAACAAAATGTTCTTTTTACTCTATTCCTATGGCTTTAAAATTGTGGATATCTATATTTTTTCCATATGTGCTACATCACAACCATTGATGGTCAGAGACCCATAACTCTGCATTACCAACCTTTATACTCGTTTGGGAGAGACATATTGCTCCTCTAAGGCTAAGGTCCCGCTGCCTCAGACCAAGCGCTCGCACTGCAGACAGGCGACGCGTGGAGAGGCACTTGACCGCTATATCTGGTCTGTAGGGAGCAGGAGGGGGGCGTAGTTTGATGGTCAAAAACTTTGCCAGGTCTGAAATGAGACCGTGGTGCCGTCCCCCCCCACATAACACACAAAACACACACACACTTTTCCCCGCAGCTCCTTCCCTGCTCCCCTCCCAAGCCGCCTCCCTTCCGTAGCTCCTTCCCTCATTGGCTGACTGCCGCACCACGTGACGCATCAGAGCTGCAAATCACTAGGAGCTTGCAGCATGGGCCGGCTGACGCGTTACAGACGCAGTCAGCCACGTCGGAAGGAGCCAGTGGGGACCTCCAGACTGGAGGAAAAGGGCTGGTGGCCCGCTGACGCACGCACCGTCGGACGCAGCGCGACCAAAGCCATGCTCTGCAGTATGTGGCTTTTTCCCGAATACTCAGCAGGGGTAGGGACTTGCTAAGGGAGGCAATTAACCCTGAATATTTCGTAAAGGTGACCATACTAGTTGTAACTAGATAACCTTGGTCTACACAAAAGCATATCATGGTACTCACCATCGATAGCAAATGTAACTATTTCTCTCATTATTGGGGTCGGGTGTTCCTCAGTGTTCGGTTCTTCTTTCTCTGACTTAATCTCTAAACTCTCCTGTACAATCACTGGAAAACCTGCCAACGAGAGAAGGGAAATCCCTCATGTAAAGCTGGGAGTGGGAAATCTTCTTGTGACATCACTATACAGAAATATATCATACTGATTCCTAAGGGGAAGAAGAAATTGATTTTACCTCGTCATTAACCCTTCCAGTGCTGAAAACACAGTCTAGGACATTTGGATGTGACCAAAACGCTGCTGGCGTTCCAGCACCTGGACATATTGCCGCTGGACATTTCCCCCGTGATGTCTGCTCGACCCGACAAGCCAGGTCTGCCTCGCCCGACAACTGCATGTCCTGACCCCCCACTCCGACAACTGTATATTTAAAATGACCCGAGCGGGACTGCTACACTGCCTAGAAAGGACAGTCTAACATGCCATTTTTAATGTGCAACAGGATTTTTTTGTTCAAATCTAAACAACAATAATATTCTCAATGTAACAGACAAATGGCCGTTTTTATTTCGCTAGAACATGTAGCTTATAAATGTATCCATGCTTTAATATTACTTTTCCTAATATTGTAGAAACTTTATTCAATTTGTGTAAAAAAAAAAAAATGGACTGAAGTGAGGATATAAGGGTACTTACCACCAACCGGAAATGTATGTATTTCTCTCCTTATTGGGGTCGGGTGTTCCTCAGTGTTAGGCTCTCCTTCCTCTGACTTAATCTCTAAACTCTCCTGTACAATCACTGGAAAACCTGCCAACAAGAAAAGGGAAATCCCCCATGTAAAGCTGGGAGTGGGAAATCTTCTTGTGATTTCACCTCCTCTGATATTGGTATATGTCACGATGACATCAACTTTTATCAACACATTTATATTTCTGGGTACTTGATTGAACAGATCAAGTTGCAAAATAAATTGTGATTTATTTCCTTAATAGACAAACACACGACATCTGCAGAATACACTTAAAACAACACTCACTGGGATAAGGAAATGAAAGAAATTGTCCTTGGAACGAAATAAATTGTCCTTTGCTTGCCAGTGCAAGAAATGCAGCCTTGGTTTTAAAAGTCCTGTGGTTATGTGGTTGCTAACCCCTGCACTCCTGGACTGGTTGCTGCTGTACTGGAACAAAGTCTTGCATCTTTACATCATGGATTAAAATTCAAGAATCACACTGGGAAATACCTAGGAAGCCACAGTTATAGACTGGCCAAAGCTATCTTTAACATGTGGATCCAATCCCCTCATGGGAACAAAAAAAACCCGAATAGCCAAGTGACCCACAGTTCATAAGACCGGTCAAAAGGGCTGTCCAGTGGGAAGGGCGCATGGGTCAGGTTGACGCCCATGCCACTTAGCATACCTGGGCTACACCCATTTCCTGGGGCCACTGTGTCTGGTCTCTGACTTAGAGGTGTCACTAGCCTGACATCTGCTGTGCATCAGTATGCCAGTATTGTATACATTATAGGCCTCTGGGTATTGTCATAATTGACACTCTTTTAGACAGGGGGACTCTAAATCTGTGGGAGCCTTTTGAGGCTGCATCATAAAAATAATTACAACCCTTTCAGGTTTGGTCATAAAAATACCGAAGCTCATTCACCCATATCACAGCTGGATGTCCAAGTAATTCCTGCTTAGACTTACAAAAAAATACCTCCTGCCTTACATTTAAGATCTTCTATCATGTGTTGGTTAGAGGGTATGGCACGCAATGCATCTTGTCTTTTACCCTCGCAGACAGGGAATGGCCTGCACATGGGGAATAAAAATGGCGGGGACAGGGCAACAACAGTAATGCATGGCAAATCAGGTATTAACCCTTTCCTCCCCGTCACAGTATGGTATAATACATGTTGTAAAGAAATATTTAACTAGCCCTTCTGGCAGAAAATGACAAAGAGTTGAAGACATATCTTCCTTGCAAGTGGTTCTATGAGAACACAAGATGAATTAGTTTGACTCACATAATTGCAAAATCAGATATTCCCTACTTGCAGATTTCATAACGCGGTATCTCTCTACATTGTTTAAATGTCCCGGTCACGTGGTCCGTGACGTGGGAGAATTTAAACATGGCGGAGATACCGGCACTCCATACCGGGCCTGTATCTCAGGAAGCAAGGGGTCCCCGGGGCTGAAATTAATGCGGTTCAGCTCCGGAAGCCCCCTTCTTTAATATGTTGTTATTAAAAAAAAAGCAGCACAAATCGCCTGTTAGAGGTGCGCAGGGGGAGGGACTGATTCTGTCTACTGTTACTGCGTGTCTTTTACATTCAGAAGCAGGGACCCCCGCTGTGTTAATCTTGATGGGCCATTCCCCCCTGTCAAGCACTATGTCGCGAACGGTCCTCTCTTGGTCCGCGGTTCACCAGCAGATATCCTGTGGCTGCCGATACTGTACATACAAGATTCTTAACCGTTTTGGCACAAGGAGTGATCACGAATTGGTTTTCCACGTAACAGTAATGATCGTGGAGACGGATTGGTAGAATTTGCAGAATGTGAAAACTTCTACATCCTGAATTTATTTTGCAAGTAGAACATGGACATGGAGCTGACCCAATGGAATCAAGAATGAAATGGACTATATCCTAGCTAGCAAGAAACATGATTGGAGACTGCACAGTTCTTAACCATTTTGACACAAGGAGTGATCACTGATTGGTTCACTGCAAATTACATCTGAATGCAAAATTGAAGAAGAAGTTTGATTAAAAAAATTAAATAAAAATCAATGAACATCAAGAACAGCAGAGAATTTCACATAGAACTGAAAAATTGGCTTCAGCTTGCTCACAATGCACGAGGACACAAACAATTATGAAGAACTAATAAATGAAAGCACAGAAATAACTGGAGGAATTGCCAACAAAAACAGGATAAGAAAATATCAGATGGGACAAAGCAATTACTACGGAGACAACAGGAAATGAAGCAACAATAAGAAAATGTAACTGTGATATGGAGAAGACGACTACTGAAGATAATAAAAACTTAAAGAAAAAGCAGCAACTTATGATTGTCAAGAAGCAAATCAGTGCATTCAAACAAGACGACAGATCAATAATAAAATTATGCGTAATTTTCATAAAGAGAGTTGAGGACACATAACACAGGACATAATCCCGCAGAGGAAGAGCGAGAAGAAGTAACCACAGATGTATCACGCGTCCTTCGAATGGCACGTCAGTGGTGGTGATAAAGGCAATAAAACCTATGAATGGGAAGGCTCCCGGGGACGATGGAATTACAACTGAAAACTTGAAAAAGAAGCTGGGGAAGAAGAAGTAGAGAAAATCCTTTCAAAACCCATCACATGCGGCTTGAAGTACAGGAAAATTCCAGAACATTGGAACAATACCACAGTTATCGTCATCACAAGAAAGGAGACAAGGAAACCGCAAGATCTACAGACCAAACAGTCTACTTCTAATCACTTACAAGATTTTTATGAAGATACTCACTAATCCCGTACAACACACACTGGACTTCCCCCAGCCTAGGTAACAAGCGGGATTTCATCGTAGATACAACACAAACGGCCACATCCAAGCCATACACGTCAAAAATACAATCTAACACTCACTTTAGGATTAGTAGATTATTAAAAGCATGTGATTCTGTACACACCACAGCGGTTAAAAATTCATTAAGGCAAAGTGCTGAAGTAGCATACATTGATATTATAAAGAACATTTACAATCATTTATGCCATATCAGCCATTAGATTACATGAAGATACAAGCAAGATAAGGATCAGCAATGGAGTGTGACAGGGAGACACCGTGTCACCCAAAAGCAACACAAAGAATTGCTCAGGGCATTATAAAGGGGGGAAAAGGGATCAATATCAATGGTGAATACAGGATTTTCTTATGATTTGCAGATTACATTGTTATTTTGGCTACTGCAACACTTCCTGCTCTGACAGAGGAAAGAGTCAAGGAAGTTAGGTTTGAGTGTTAGGAAGGAGATGTGAGAATATAAGGAGGATACAGGGGGTTGGGGGGGAGGTGCCTTCACAAATGGAATCCACCTTATCTTGAAATGCTGGTCTGAGTAGAGAGTGATATACAGAGAGGAGGCAGCGTGGGTTAGACTTGGGAGCGTTCATTAGTGAAGACACGTAGCTTTATTTAGCCTGGAAGTAGGCAGACTTGGAACCAGATAGATTACATGTGTAGTGGAGGATGCGAGAGAGAATGAGATTTCCTCTAGGGGCGTTCAAAGGAGCGAGTGCAGGAGTGAAGCCTGCGTGTATGGTAGTGTAGCCACGGTCTGGGGTTAGAGGGTGAGAGTGGCGGGGAATAAGGGGGGTATGTGGGAGCATGAGAGGAAAATAGGGCAGAATTTTAGTTAATGACCAGGTTATCAGGGTCAATAGTGGAGCAGAGAGAAGGGGGAGCACAAAGTGGCGTTGAGCCATTAGCTTAATGAAAGGCAGGATCTGCAGGACTGACAGGTGAATGGAGGTGAAGAAAAGGAGAATTTCGAGTAAATGAAATGAGGTGATGGGCAGAGAGAGGAAAGGGGAAAAGGGAAATTAGAGAGAAGTTTCTGCATTATCTCCGCATTTAGGGTCTAAGAGCACAGAGAGAATACACTGGCTAAACAGTGGAAGGTGCCCTTAAAAAATGTTTTTCCTTCATATGCGCTGTATGTATGTATATATGTATGTATGTATGTATGTATGTATGTATGTATGTATGTATGTATGTATGTATGTATGTCTATATAGCGCCATTAATGTACATAGCGCTTGACAGCAGTAACACACGTGATAATCATAAGAATAACAATTAACACAAATAACACAATGTGAAGAAGTGCTTCAGACATAGAAGTAACATTTCGGAAGAGGAGTCCCTGCTTCGAAGAGCTTACAATCTAATTGGTAAGTAGGAAGAACGTGCAGAGACAGTAGGAAGATGTTCTGGTAAGTGCGTCTGCAGGGGGCCAAGGTCGATGTACGATAATATCAGCCACGGTGCTACTCATACGCTTCGTTAAGGAGGTGGGGTTTAAGATGGGTCTTAAAAGGTGGATAGAGAGGGTGCTAGTCGGGTACTGAGGGGAAGGGCATTCCAGAGGTGTGGGGCAGTCAGTGAGAAAGGTTTAAGGCGGGAGAGGGCTTTAGACACAAAAAGGATAGAGAGAAGAGCAGAACACAAGAGTCGGGATGGTGCATAGCGAGAAATTAGGGCTGAGATGTAAGGAGGGGCAGAAGAATGTAAAGCTGTAAAAGTGAGGAGAAGAATGGAGTGTGAGATGCGGGATTTGATCGGAAGCCAGGAGAGGGATTTCAGCAGGGGAGACACTGAGACAGATTTAGGAAAGAGTAGAGTGATTCTGGCAGCAGCGTTTAGGATAGATTGTAGGGGAGACAGGTGAGAGGCAGGAAGGCCGGACAGCAGGAGGTTACAGTAATCAAGACGGGAGAGAATGAGTGCCTGAGTCAGAGTTTTAGCAGTCGAGTAACAGAGGAAATGGCGAATCTTTGTAATATTGCGGAGGAAAAAATGACAGGTTTAAGCTACCTTTTGAATGTGAGAGCAGAATGAGGAGTCGAGTGTGACCCCTAGGCAGTGTGCTTGGGCTATTGGGTGAATGATAGTACTACCAACAGTAATGTGGAAGGAGGTAGTAGGGCCAGGCTTGGGGGGGAAGTATAAGGAGCTCTGTTTTTGAGTCGGCGGAAGGCCATCCAGGATGATATAGCAGAGAGACATTCAGAAACTTTAGTCTGTACAGCAGGTGTAAGGTCAGGGGTTGAAAAGTACATTTCTGTGTCATCAGTATAGAGGTGATACTTGAAACCAAGAGATGTGATTAGGTCACCTAGAGGAAGTGTGTACAGAGAAAAGACGAGAGGTCCCAGGACAGACCCTGGGGTACCCTTCTTTTCCCCCCCAGAGAGATCGATAGAGGAGGAGGATGTTTTAGCAAAAGAAACACTGAAAGTACAATGGGAGAGGTAAGAGGAGATCCAGGATAGAGCTTTGTTACAGACATCAAGATACCATTGATGGTCAGAGACCCATAACTCTGCATTTCCAACCTTTATACTCGTTTGGGAAGAGACATATTGCTTCTCTAACTCTGCTGTATGTGGCTTTTTCCAGAGTACTGCGCAGGCCTAGGGACTTCCTATGACAGTCAATTAACCCTGAACATTCCCTAAAAGGTGACCATACTAATTGTACTAGATAACCTTGGTCTGCACAAAAGACTATTATGGTACTCACCATCAACCGCAAATGTATCTATTTCTCTCTTTATCAGGGTCAGATGTTCCTCAGTGTTTGGTTCTTCTTCCTCTGACTTAATCGCTAACCTCTCCGGTACAATCACTGGAAAACCTGCCAACGAGAAAAGGGAAATCCCTCATGTGAAGCTGGGAATGGGAAATCTTATTGTGACTGTCATGGGAGAGGGGGTTTGGCCCGGGATTAAAGGGGTTACACCCCATTTGGCCACCCCCTACTCTCACCTGGGAAGCAAGGGGTTAACTGGACTGTGGTCCAGTAATGTGTTTTTACCTTGCTTCAGTATCCTAATGTATATTCCCCTGTAAAAATGTATTGTTTCTGTTCCAGTGTTTGCACCAACACATACACTGGGATTAATGCGGGAGGTAAAGGGTTAAGGTTAACTTAGTGTTTATAGCTCTTTGTTCCATGTTCCCGCCTTTTCAGGCACCATTTTGCAGAGTCCCATAGGTCACCATTGGGGCTCCATGTATTCCAATGGCAGAAGTAGCGCTTTTGGACCTGTTTCCAGCGACGACCAGCAGGTGGCGTCCGAGAGGAGGAGCGGCGGTTTCCCATTGTAAGTCAATGGGGCTATTGACTTCAATGGGGATTCCTCGACGTCGGCCTCCAGGAACAGGTTGGCAGCCATCCAAACCGCAAAATCGCAGAAGCGGATACAATGTCTTTGAAAAGAGCTTTATCACTTGGGTCAAGTTCAATGACAATTGGCGTGGAAATCTTAGGTTCTAGGGCATCTGGGAATAAAATTCTTGTTGCCACTAGCCTCTAGGAACCCCACCGGGTCCAGGAACGAGGGACCCCCGTAAAGGGTCGAGCGGAGAAAGAGGGTCGCGCCATTAACTTTAATGGCGGAGCGGAGGTCCCATTGAATCCAATGGCGGCGTGTGCCCATGCATTGTCTACGGCGGCGCCGGCCATTCATTCCAATGGGGAAAAGCCGCGTGGCGTTAAAACGGCTAAGTCCGAATTGGTGAAAAATGTAAGTCCATATCTCCGGTTCTGGAAGGACCAGAGGGCTGGGATTTGAGTGGCATGTAGCCAAGGTTCCGGCATGAATGCATGGCCATTCCCAGCCCTCTCCGAACAACCAGACGGAGTGCGGGCAAATGTAAAGATTTTTGGGTTTTTCCATAGACTTCAATGGCGACGTCTCCCCATTGAAAGTCTATGGCGGGGAACCCCATTGACTTCAACGGCGGAGCTCCGCCATTCAACACTATGGCGGCGGAACCCGTTGATTTCAATGGGGAAATAGTAAAAAGCAGAGATTCATTTTTAAAGGGAAGAATCCTGTATTTTAAAAGTGTTTTAACCTGCATTTGTGTATCTCCGGTTCTGGGGGTCGTAGCGGGCTGAGATTTGGCCACAATGAAGGTACAGTTCCGACAAGGAAAGCTGGAATGTATCAGCCCACTGGACTCAAAGGAACCGCTTATATTAATATATGAAGATATTAAACTGTGAATGGTATTTTGGGTCTGATATGAGAACGCAGAGCCCATCTGTTATGCTAATAGGTCAGGAGGGCAGACAAATGGTTAGCATAAGCCCTCTGATCAAAGGTTGACCGCCCTGATTGTATATACTAGGGCAGAAGAACAAAGGGACCGAGTGGTCTGTAAGTGTCATAATTCACACTTGCAGATAAGGGAGATTCTACTTCAAACGAATCTGCTAGCCAGTTTGGCGCCCCAGGGTTGATAGATAGGCCTGAAATGGAATATAAACGAGGCTCAGTCTATGCCCATTGTCTTTTGTGTAATTCTGAGATTGCTGTATGAACTGCTAATCAAGATTCGTGATTATTTCATCATTCCAACTTTAAGTAAGTGCATATTTTGTCTGTTATTTGTATATCTTGTGTGTTTACCTTTTTCAAGGAATAAATTATATTTTATCATATCTAGTCGTGTTCAGTTCAACCCAGGTATTTTGGTGTATAATATAGGCCTCTCACAAGTTCCCGTGACAGTGACATCACTATACAGATATATATATATATATATATATATTATACCAATTCCTCAGGGAAGGGAAGTAGTAATTGATTTTACTTTGTTATTAACCATTTCAGTGCTGTAAACATGTTGGGGTTTTGTTCAAACATCAATAAAAATATTCTCAATATAACAGACCAATCGTGGCTGTTTTGATTTCACTAGAACATGTAGCTTATAAATGTATCCATGCTTTAATATTTCCTAATATTTTAGTCTTTTTTTTTTTTTTTTTTACACAAATTGAATAAAGACATGTGAGGATATTATGGTACTCACCATCAACCGCAAATGTATCTATTTCTCTCTTTATCAGGGTCAGATGTTCCTCAGGGTTCGGTTCTTCTTCCTCTGACTTAATCGCTAACCTCTCCGGTACAATCACTAGAAAACCTGCCAACGAGAAAAGGAAAATCCCTCATGTAAAGCTGGGAGTGGGAAATCTTATTGTGATTTCACCTCCTCTGATATTGGTATATTATAATACCTCTCATAAAGAAATGTTTAACTAGCCCTTCTGGCAGAAAATTACAGAGTTGAAGACTTATCTTACCTCCAAGTGGTTATATGAGAACACAAATTGTATTGTATTGTATGTCTTTATTTATATAGCACCATTAATATACATAGCGCTTCACAGTAGTAATACATGTGGTAATCAAATAAATAACAGATAATATAAATAACAGATCATGGGAATAAGTGCTTTAGACATAAACGTAACATTAAGGAAGAGGAGTCCCTGCCCCGAGGAGCTTACAGTCTAATTGGTAGGTAGGGAGAACGTACAGAGACAGTAGGAGGGAGTTCTGGTAAGTGCGTCTGCAGGGGGCCAAGCTTTATGTATCATGTGTTCAGAATATTCACAGTGCTATTCATATGCTTCTTTAAGCAAGTGTGTCTTAAGGTGGGTCTTAAAGGTGGATAGAGAGGGTGCTAGTCGGGTACTGAGGGGAAGGGCATTCCAGAGGTGTGGAGCAGACAGTGAAAAAAGTTTAAGGCGGGAGAGGGCTTTAGATACAAAGGGGGTAGAAAGAAGACATCCTTGAGCAGAACGCAAGAGTCAAATTAATTAGTCTTGGTGTTTTGACTCACATAACTGCAAAATAAGCAGATATTCCCTCCTTCCAGATTTCAGAGCCATCAAACTATCTACTATACTCACCAAACAAGTGTGGATCCATGCTGGTAGTGGGCAGTGCCCCTCTGGAGGTGCTGAGATAGGAGGTTCCTCGGTTTATATTTGTTGGATGACAGCTGTGCCTGTATAAAATAGAAGAAATGTAATTAGTATGATCTGTTTTCTTGGACAAATATACAACAACATTTAGAATAAGCATTCAAGGCCAATATTATTAACACAAAACAGCCCCGAAGGAGTCAGAGAAGACAGGGACACCAAAACAAACATACATATGCAGCGGACGTTATCTGAACATTTCACCTAGCCGTTTTCGTGAACTCTGCTGTATTCCACGCAGCATTCACGGGTTATTGTTCCCTGAAGTCTGCCATGAATGCCACGAGTCCCACCTGTGTTTACCGCTGTTGATTTCTTTGAATTACCTGGATTCTGAATTATTTGGTGCAGTTCTTCGTGTGTCCGCCAGATGGCAGAAATGTATAAATTCCCTTTGCAGTACTGTAGTTATGTATTGTGCTACAGTACTGTGTCAATTTGCAGGTGTTTAAAAACCCGATAAAAAACAAGTCTACCACAGTGATCCATTGTGAATCGACCTTGGTCCTTGAAGACGCTGGGCTTTTTTCTACATTGTTCTACAGTACATCCCTTCACAGTTGCTGACCATGTCAACTGCGTATCGCAAACCTGACTGTAGTTATGCATATTTAATATTTTCTGCAATTAATGCTGGAACTGATAAGGCGACTTTATCTGAAATATATGAATATTTTATTTTGAACTATGATTTTTTTTCAAATTTTCACCTAACGTTCGTGGGTGGAAGCATTCGGTAAGGCAAACGTTAACTAGAGGATTGCTTTTTTCGCACTGCCCCTCCTCCGGGAGATAGAAGAGGGTATTGGTCTGTGATCCCACAATTTGACAGTATGTTTGCTCATGGCAATTACAAAAAGAGAAAGGCCGGATTTAAGCCATTTAAGATTCGTCTTACCCGATCCAGCAATGTAACAGCACCGGCTTACAATAACGGGCCGACCACCAGTGAAAACCTGGTGAACAGCAATCCTTGCTACCTGGCCCCGCCAGAGTACCAGCAAGGTTTCAAGACAGATTACCAGCTTCAGCAGGCACCTGTCAACTATAATGCAGACTACAGGAATGACCCCAGCTTGTACTCACAATACACCTCTGACATTGGCTCATCTCCACCCAGTTGGAAAAGTTTATAATGAAGGTAAATATAATCTACTACAGTATACTGTATTACACTATACAGTACAGTATTAACTTTAATTCCCAATGACACTACAGTAGTGTACAGTATGCCTGCCATACAGTATCAATGCTTGTACAGGACTCATGCACACTACAACGCGACATGAAACATGCGCAATGTACCTGAAATAATAGCATCAATTTTTTTTTTGCCAGAAAATAAACTTTTACATCATTAAAGCGTCGAAAGATAAGGAGAAATTCGATGGAACTCATATATTTTCCTTTTATATGTTAATGTCCTGGGACCGCTTCATGCAACCGTTATACAATTACTCAAAAACAGCAAGCTTGACCCTACCTCTCCTTCTAACTGTCGACGTGTTTATCTCCTGCCTCTAAACTCCTTGAACGTCTTGTATTCTCTCGATTGCTACACTTTCTCAACACCTATTGTCTCCTAGACCCTCTACAATCTGGCTTCCGCACTGCTCAGTCTACTGAAACAGCCCTCACTAAAATAACGACAACCTCCATGCTGCCAAAGACAGAGGTCATTACACTCTGCTCATATTACTCGACCTCTCTGCAGCATTTGACACAGTGGACCACCCTCTTCTCCTGCACATTCTCCATACTCTTGGTATTCGGAACAAAGCTCTATCCTGGATCTCCTCTTACCTCTCCCATCGTACTTTCAGTGTCTCTTTTGCCAACACCTCCTCCTCTATCGATCTCTCTGTGGGGGTTCCCCAGGGCTCTGTCCTGGGACCCTTTCTCTTTTCTCTTTACACTCTCTCTAGGTGACCTAATCACATCTTTTGGGTTTAAATATCACCTCTATGCTGACGACACACAAATGTACTTTTCAACACCCGACCTTACACCTGCTGTACAAACCAAAGTTTCTGAATGTCTCTCTGCTATATCATCCTGGATGGCCCTCCGCTGCCTTAAACTCAACATGGCTAAAACAGAGCTCCTCATACTTCTTCCCAAACCTGGCCCTACTACCTCCTTCCACATTACTGTTGGAACTACGATCATTCACCCAGTTGCCCAAGCACGCTGCCTAGGGGTCACACTCCACTCCTCTCTCACATTCGCCCCTCACATTCAAAACATATCTAAAACCTGTCGCTTTTTCCTCCGCAATATAACAAAGATACGCCCTTTCCTCTGTTGCTCGACTGCTAAAACTTTGACTCAGGTCCTCATTCTCTCCCATCTTGATTACTGTAACCTCCTGCTGTCCGGCCTTCCTGCCTCTCACCGGTCTCCTCTACAATCTATCCTAAACGCTGCTGCCAGAATCACTCTACTCTTTCCTAGATCTGTCTCAGCATCTCCCCTCATGAAATCCCTCTCCTGGCTTCCGATCAAATCCCGCACCTCACACTCCATTCTTCTCCTCACTTTTAAAGCTTTACACTCTTCTGCCCCTCCTTACATCTCAGCCCCAATTTCTCGTTATACACCATCCGTACTCTTGCGTTCTTCTCAAGGATGTCTTCTTTCTACCCCCTTTGTATCTAAAGCTCTCTCCCACCTTAAACCTTTCTCACTGACTGCCCCACACCTCTGGAATGCCCTTCCCCTCAGTACCCGACTAGCACCCTCTCTATCCACCTTTAAGACCCACCTTAAGACACACTTGTTTAAAGAAGCATATGAATAGCGCTGTGGATATTCTGAACACACGATACATAAAGCTTCGCCCCCTGCAGACGCACTTACCAGAACTCCCTCCTACTGTCTCTGTACGCTCTCCCTACCTACCAATTAGACTGTAAGCTCCTCGGGGCAGGGACTCCTCTTCCTTAATGTTACTTTTATGTCTAAAGCACTTATTCCCATGATCTGTTATTTACATTATCTGTTATTTATTTGAATACCACGTGTATTACTACTGTGAGGTGTTATGTACATTAATGGCGCTATATAAAGACATACAATACAATGGAAAACACTACAGTATGTTATGCATGTTGTTCATATTTAATAAAAAAAAATTAGAAAACCAACGGAAACCAATGTTTTCATATTCATATACATACACACACATATATATATATATATATATATATATATATATATANNNNATAGAGTATACAACAACATATACATAAGAGTTACATAGACAGCACCAAACAAAGAGATAGACACACACACACATACAGAGGAGACACAAACACACACACAACACACACACACACACTATTACACCACACCCACACACAGATTGTAGGATATAGAGTATGTAGGTAGAGAGATAGAGTAAAGAAAACACACACTATAGATATATAGAAGACAAAGAACATTGAGAGAGAGAGAGAGAATATATAGAAGATATATATTATAGATTATATACTATCACACATACACCCCATTACAGAACATATATATATACAATATATAGATACCTATATGACACACATACACACATTATACTAGTACGAGAAGACATGCCATACAGACAGAACAGAAAGACACACCAGCAACACAGACACAGAGATATCGATAAATAGAGCTCCCCAAGTAACATACACACATACTATTACACACACATATACTATAATACTATATACCACAACCATATATATATATAATAGTAAGAGTACGTGACCACATGAACCTCACTACCGCTACGTACTACTATCTGGACTGGCACTACCCTTACACTGTAACAGAACGGGGCTAAACAGCTGGCAATCATGATATTTTATATAGTTTGTTGCATTTATCTGGTGTGATGTCTGTTGCTAGCAGAAATCTAATATATTCCTTGTACACTAGTCCTCCTTCTTGGACTGTTTTAATACCTCTCCTTATATAATCTTCACTCATGACACAACCAGTTTCATGAGGGTCACATCCTGGTGATCTGGATGGGAGGGGGAAAAATATGGCGAATTCAGTTGAAAGAACAGATAAAAAAACAGTTCAAAAAAACAATGACACAAGAGTAAGTACACTCGGAGCCTTTACTCCGGTGGCATTTAAGCACACATTCCAGTTGATACCGCTCGCAGAATATAGGCAATCGAGAGGCGGGTATGTTTAGGCTAATTTATCTGGAAGAACTCGTGTGACCAATGGTGAAATCTATTGCTCTAATGGTGTTTCCAACACCTGGGGGACTATTCCTTTTTTGGAAAAATTCTTTATGCAATGATCTCCTGGAACTCAGGTAGAAGAAAAATGTAACATTAGGGTTAACAAATACACACAGTGAGCAGTGCATAAGGCTACAGCATTGACTTTTGGCAGTTTTTACCCTCACAGATGATATGCAGTCCCTGGTCCACTTCTTTTAAGATGCTGGGGCGATAGTGAGTGGTGTAATCAGGGGCCAGCCTAAGGGCATTATTACCCGGATGATTACCCTAAATCACATTTGGGACTGAAGGGGTTAAGCATACAAAAAAACGTATATGTTTCCCCTACATGGATTGCTTGTCCCAACTCTCTGTCCCCATTTCAGTCATTCCCTAGCTGACAGTTATAGGAAATGTATATAAGCTGTGCCAATATGGTTTGGCGGACCACACAAGCTCCCCCCCCCACGAGTAGAGGACTGTGAGTGCTAAACCAATCGCTGATTGATGACGCGTGGCTGCGATTAGGGACGGGTGCACCAATTGGAAAACATGCGGTATCGCGCTTTCATAAGCCCTGGACCTTGAACTTAATTGTATTAAGTGCTTTTTGGGGTCGTAGCGGACAGTGGGTTTCTGTTCAAAATGTATCTGTTACCTTGTTAGCTTTTAACTGAAAGGGGAAAATCAATTAGATGAGAAGTGGTTGTACAGGAACCCAACCACCATCTTAGCCAGTTCATAAAGCAAGCCTCACTCCATGGAGCCCAAATCTCGAGGGGGAATTGCTCCTGCTCCAGCAATGGGTGAGATTCTGCAATCTATTACCAGAGTGTTTTTCTGGTAATGTACAGGTTATATAAAGCTTCACTATCAGACTTCAAAACTTTTGCGAACTTATATGGACAGATTTATTATATAATCATTCACTTCTGGCTCAGATGTCACACAGGTTTATTAGAATTTATATTAGTGTAGGGAACCCTGTGAAACGTGGTCTGCCGGGAAAGTTTGGCTTCAAGGGCTTACAAAAATTGGCCAAAAGTTTAACAACAAAGACCATTTTATTTGATTAGTTAATTTATACATGTCTATTTAGGCACGTACCGTTATATAAGTTTTCTACTGGATGTGGGCACTGAGTTGTCTGTGTTTTATGTTATGCTTCTCTGGTTTATTTAGAATATATATTGCCATGCCTCAGTGCGCAGTCCTCTGTGAAACTATATGATCTGATATATATGTGTGGGATTTTGGGGGTGTTCAATTTGTTGGAGCTTGTAGGTGTTCTGTATGTTTTACTAAATTCTTGTGGCCGCTCTTGGTGTTTTGTGAGGTGAGGGCAAACCTCCTATCCAATTGAAGTCTCACTCCCTCCCACATTAATGTTAGAAAGCTCACTCCCATGGCCATTCCAACATAGGGGAACTTGCCTGCACTGCAGTGTGATGTGACAAATCTATTACAGAGTGCTTTCTCTGGTATGTACAGGTTAATAAAAGCTTCATCAGGACTTAGAACTTTTGCAACTATATTGAAGATTTATTTAATCATTCTTCCGTGCAATGCACGAGTTATACAGAATTTGTATCATTAGGTGTAGGGACCTTGACAAACGATGGTCTGCCGTGAAGTTGGCCTCAAGGGTCTTAAACAATTTGGCCAAAATGTTAAACTAAAAAGACCCTTTATTTATTAGTAATTTATACATGTTATATTAGGCACTGTCGATTATAGTTTTTTGGTGTGCCTGAGCTTGGTCTGTGTTTTATGTTTTACCTCTGGTTTTAAATCAATATTGTCCACATGCCTGCAGTTCACTGCCTCTGTAAACATTAACATGCTTATTTGTTTGTGGGTATTTTGGGGGTTCAATTTGAGCTTGTAGGTGTTCGTGTATGTTTTATAATCTTGTGCAGCTAGTCTTGCTGTTTTTGGAGGGTGGCAACCTCCTATCCAAATTGAAGCTCACTCCCTCCCACATTTAAATGGTTAAAAGCTCACTCCATGGCATCTCAACTTATCAGGGACATCCTGCTGCAGCTGTTGATTGTGACAAATCTATTACAGAGTGCTTTCACCTGGTAATGTACAGGTTAATAAAAGCTTCCATCAGACATAGAACTTTTGAACTTATATTGACATGAATTTATTATAAATCATCCTTCTGGCAATGCACAGGTTATTAAGAATTTATATTAGTGTAGGACCCTTGACACGGGTCTGCCGTTGAAGTTTGGCTCAGGGCTTACAAACAATTTGGCCAAAATGTTATAACTAAAAGACCATTTATTTATTAGTTTATTTATACATGTATATTTAGGCACCTGTACGTATATAGTTTTTCTGGAGTGCACTGATGCTTCGTCTGTGTTTAATGTTACGTCTCTGGTTTTAAATATATATTGCCATGCTCAGTAGCACTCCTCTGTGGAAACTTATATGCTCTATAATATGTTGTGGGTAGTTTTGGGGTTCAATTGAGCTTGTGTGTTCTGTATGTTCAATTAAAGAAGCTAACTCGCGATCAGGCGTGAGCTAGCACTCCAATTTTTGAGTGCAGCTAGGAATAAAGAAACCATACCCACCCCAATTATAGTAGTGGCACAAGCAGAACACATACTTTATTAATGACTGTATTCTTCTGATGGTTTAATGTGAAGACAGGAAACTTTTTCTTGAGCAGTCCGGGAAAAATCCTTTAGCATGCTAAGTGTGAATGAAATGAGAGATTTCCTCAACTCCGTACTCACAAGGCACCCTGCAAAGGGGCGCTTCAATGTCTATGAGAAGTCCGGAGTTGAAAAGCCTCAGAATCCTAGGTGTAGGAGGCGGGATATGTGGTGCAGATTCGGCTTGTAAAGTATGGGTACTCAGCACTTGTGGTTGGCCATACCTAGACCTCGAGTGTCGTCCAGGTTCAAGGGAGGTCCCGGTATGTAAGGAGCTCAGGTGTTGAGTTGACCACAACGCTCCGTGCATACAGGGTAGACAGCTCGTGCCTTATCTGCAATAGGTACCTCGGCAAGTTGGGGACTATGGTGGGAAATGTTCCCAGGGCGGGATTGCGCTGTGCAATGTGTGGGAATAGGACCCTGAAAGACTATAAAAATGTCCTGTCTGGCCTAAGTCCACCCGTTTGCAGATTCATACGATTTAACAACGATTGTCCCCCCCCCCCAGAATTCACAGCGTCAGCGGTATCATAATATATTGTAAACCAAGGGGCTCATCCCCCTCTCTGGAATTCATTAGAGCTAAGGGTTTCCCTAAACGAAAATCCCCTATAAGGACTGAACAACCTTTCCTGTGGCGAAACTATAGGGCTGCGAAGTTGCACCCCTCAAAACAAAATTGTGAGGCGGCTACTTATGAAGGTTGGCCAAAAGAATTTTATTTTTGCTTCTAAAAGAAGTCACAGTAATTTTTTGGCTCTAACATAATTGCCAAGAGAAACAAAGTAAACGCACTTTGATACTGTAGGCAAGAAGCTTACAAGTAATACAGTTAAGAATTACATACATAATGGAAACAAAAATACTTATCTCTGTCTGAGACTGTGGGGCTTCCGCTTATCACTTTTGTGCGTTAATCATGGGCATGTGATAACTGGGACTGGTTTTGTTGGCTAAACGAGGCTCGCAGATGTAACCAGCGTTGGACGGCTAAAATCTGCTGTCCGTCTTGGACAGTTCTGTATTCCTCATGCTGAGATCCTTTTGGAAAACAGATTTCCTCTGGCACGCTGCTTTAGGAAAAGAAATCAAGCACAGAGGAATGTGTATTCCGATGTGTGTGTATTCGAATGTTGCATTGAAGATACATAAGTAATGGTTGTATTTATACAATGAGTGAAACCTCGCTCGACAGTTAGGCACTGTACACCGCCCACTTTTAACACCTGAAGCTCGTGTCCTGGCCCGACAAAAAAATCCAAATGGGAGGCGCTAGGCATAATTGGTGACACACAAATTTGCATGAGGCTCCACACGCTGATCTCTAATCTGAACGAGCTCTTGTCCCGATACTGTATGTGGCATGTCTTTCCATCTGCTTCCATGGAATCTTCCTCAACTCTATGGACAAGGAACACTCTGCTTTTTCTGATCTCTGCGTACCAACACGGATCGGGAGACAGCGAAAGGCGGAAGCTGTTTCCAGCAAAGCCAATAAAGAAAAACGTTCCCGAAGGACTCCAAAGAGGCAAAACCCTGGCCTCTTATTGATGCGAAGAACAAAGAAAAGGGCCAAAATCAAACTCGCAAAACCTCTTTGTACGGGCCCCATACATGCAAGTGCCCCAGCCTCGTCTGGAATCTCCAGCTTACCTGCTCCAGCGCACCCTTCAACGCCGCATCTCGTTCCAGAAAACCACCAGCTCACTGCTTCCAGCAATCCTTGCAACCAGATCCACCTGTTCGGCCCAAATTCCTGAAATGTTTTCAGTGTGTCGACATCATTGACAACCTACAGAGCAATTAAGGGACCAAATGGAGGACAACATGGAGGTCTTTTGGCGCACCTAGAGAATATGGATAGGTAAGGCATGGGTTTTCCGTACTGGGTAAGATTGAGAGGAACATCTTGGATCCTTCTTTGGGTTGAGTCTCCTGCCCTGTATAGGCGCGAACGCAGGAGGTTGACCCGTTGGGCGCCTTATTCTCCTATGGGGAACACAGCATACCCCCTGGACACCTTCTCAATCCCTGGGATTTGGCCTTAAGCCGTTGCCAACAAGCAAGCACCACATGGGTCCACACCCACGCTCACCCCGCTCGCCTCTGCAGATACATGTGCCTTGGTGTTGGAGGAGATGGACAACACCGCGGTAAAGGGCCACGACAGGATGAGAAGCATGTTTTTCTATCTAAATACTGTAAAAAAGATAGTTTTTATTAAAATTGTTTCAATTGAGCATTAATGTATTTTTTTCTATTTTACAGTAAACTCTAGGACTGTACTGGGTGGGCATGGTTTTAATAATATTTGTTTCCCTATTTCTGTATTTGTTATTTTGCATATCTGGAGCTGGGTGCAAAGACACCTCCCTAGTAATACAAACCACGAACTACGAAGTTCGAGATCAGCAGCCATAAGAATGTGATGTCCTCTGTGTGACAACATAGTAAACGGTACAGGTTCTATAGTGGGACGCTTGTATACAGGTTCTGATACGGACCAGCGCCTAGCTATCTCCGATCTGAACACATACTGTCAAATCTGGATTTTTGAGAGACTTGAAAGATTGGATTTCTCCAAACAAACTGGTTTTTAAAACACTGGACAAGTACTGTATTAAGGGTAGTTGTAGAAAAGGCCAAATTCTAAAGCTCACCATGGAACGAGCTTCAGATAAGAACAAGTCCTGATAGCCGATCCCTTGGTCCCTTTTACTAGCGTTTTAATATTTTTAACATTCGGAAAATGCATTTCGATACAGTGACATCCAAATCCTATTACCACAACTGGGCGTTAACTGTTCATAGGAACAAAATCCCCCTACAGGAGTTGGTCAGAAAGGCACTGCCAGCACGCAGATGCTAGTACAATTATAGACGACCAGCACACACTCTACAATCAATATGTCGCTTTGTCCTCCATGCAACTACAACACACACAAGCTGCAAAATGCTCAAAGAACAAGTATTGGCCATACACTCTGAGTTAGGCGCAAGTTTATCTTTCATGTCTCTGCCTTCAAATAGTTTTGGGCAGGCCTACCCATCCATCAACACAAGGCTCCTCACCCCTACCACATGCAGTCACTTATCACCTGAGATCTGACTCCAAAGTTTTCATGGCTCCAGCAAAGTATCTCGGCCGCTCCTCCCTTAACATGGCACCCACAAAACTGGAACAGTCTTACCTGGCTCTCAAAACCACCACCTGTCTAAGTTCTTCACAACTAAAGCGGTCTTCACATGTGTTTAATGTGTCCTTTAACGGTTTACATCAACGAATATAACCTTATTTTATCTGTACCTGTTCATGCAATATCTCCATAGTTAAGTATAAACCCTCTTTACTAAGTTACATGCTAGTGTTTTAGAATGTATAGCCCTGTATTTGTAACCATGTATCTGTCTTCAAACTTCTGTGCCCAGGTACATACTTGAAAATGAGTAGGTAAATCTCAGGTACCTACTTCCTGGAAAAAACATTTATAATAAAAATAGTATGGATAAAAACAGATAAAAAGCGCTCTGTGCTTCCGTTTGGTCATCCGAGAGGCGGATAATGCTCTGATTCTCTTCTCGGGTCCAGCAGTTCTTCTCCATACTGAAACAGTCTCCCTTTACCATACAGCCAATGAGACAGAGGCACAGTGAACTCGCCACCGGTTTCACCTCGCCCGGGATCTTTGGAATGGAAAATGTAATTTGAGAATTAAGGATTCGGTTAAAAAACAATGACATTTTGTAAATTTATAATCGCTTTTATATGTGTATGTAACCTGAAACGGGCACTAAACGGGTCCTTACCACCCAGTGTAATCTCTCTGTAGTCAAGGATGGAAAAGTAACGTGGATATTGGGCTCCAAGGTTCCAAATGCTCCCACCATGAGACATGTCTTCTGTTAGGGTTTTGGGTATTAGAGGAAACATTTCAAGATTACCTCTATAGTCTTATCGTCCAGATGAGACTTTATTTTTAACTTGCCAGTGGCTTAAATCCGTTAAGGATGCTGCATTTCCACTCTGCAACCTGTGGGTGGTTGAACACTATAGCAGGTGCCCTAAATATCTCTGTCGCAAATGCAGTGTTGGGTTGGTCCAAAGTTCATTGCCAGATATGTTCACAAACCTTCTTACATGTTTCTAACACCAAAAAAATGTCATTTTTCGTCCTATTAAGCTCCATGCTCCTCTTTGCTAAGCCTGTGTTAAAATTAACTTACATTGTAATCATAGGTTACAAAGATTTTAAAAGAGGCTGTTTTAGGGGTCTGTCGTTTCACCACAATTGACGTCCGGTGACTCGCGGGTATACACTCGCCCCCTACCTCTACCTCCGCTCTTATAATATATGTTGTGGGTATTTTGGGGGTTCAATTTGAGCTTGTAGGTGTTCTGTATGTTCAATTAAAGAAGCTAACTCGCGATAGGCGTGAGCTAGCACTCCAATTTTTGGAGTGCAGCTAGGAATAAAGAAACCATACCCACCCATATATAGTAGTGGCACAAGCAGAACATACTTTATTAATGAACTGTATTCTTCTGATGGTTTTAAATGTGAAGACAGGAAAACTTTTTCTGTGAGCCCGGGAAAAATCCTTTAGCATGCTAAGTGTGAATGAAATGAGAGATTTCCTCAACTCCGTACTTCAAAGGCACCCTGCAAAGTGGGCGCTTCAATGTCTATGAGAAGTCCGGAGTTGAAAAGCCTCAGCAATCCTAGGTGTTAGGATGGCTGGGATATTGTGAGTGCCAGATTCCGGTGTAAAGTATGGGTACTTCACACTTGGTGGCCAAACCTTAGACTCAGTGTCGCCAGGTAAAGGGAGGGTCCCGGTATGCTAAGGAGCTCAGGTGTGAAGTTGACACACGCTCCGTGCATACAGGGAGACAGCTCGTGCCCTTTCTGCAAAGTACTGGCAAGTTGGGGATAGGTGGGAGAAATGTTCCCACGGGCGGGATTGGCTGTGCATGTTGGGAATAGGACCCTGAACCCTATAAAAATGCCTGCTGGCCAGTCCCAGTCAGATTCATCTGATTTAACAACGATTTGACCAAATTCCAGCGTCAGCGGTTAATAATATTGTAACCAAGGATCATCCCCCTCTTCTGGAATTCGTTAGAGCTAAGGGTTCCCAAACGAACCCTATAAGGACTGAACAAACCTTTTCCTGTTGGCAAACATATAGGGCTGGCAAGTTGCACCCCTAAAAACAAAAATTGTGAGGCGCTACTTATGAAGGTGAGGCCAAAAAGAAATTTTATATTTTCTTCTAAAAGAAGTACAGTAATTTTTTGGCTCTAACATAATTGCAAAGAAAACAAGTAAACGCACTTTGATACTGTAGGCAAGAAGCTTATACAAGTAATACAGTAATTACATACAGTAATGAAAACAAAAATACTTACTCTGTTGTGACTGTGGGGCTCCGCTTTACACTTTTTGCGTTATCATGGGCATGATAACTGACTGTGTTTTTTGCTAAATCGAGGCTCGAAGAATGTAACCAGCGTTGGATCTGTAAAATTCTGTGTCCTTTCTTGGACATGTTCTGTATTCTCATGCTGAGATCCTTTGAAACAAATTTCCTCTGCATCGCTGCTTTAGGAAAGAAATCAAGCACAGAGGAATGTGTATTCGATGTGTGTGTATTCGAATGTGCATTGAATAACATAAGTAATGGTGTATTTATACAATGAGATGAACCTCGCTCGACAGGTTAGGCACTGTACGCCCACTTTTAACACCTGAAGCTCGTGTCCATGCCCGACAAAAAAATCAAATGGGAGCGCAGTGCATAAATGGTGACACAAATTGCATAGCCTCCCACACGCTGATCTCTATCTGAACGAGCTCTTGTCCAGATACTGTATTGTGCATTCTTCCATCTGCTTCCATGGATCTTCCTCAATTCTATGGACACAGGAACCTGCTTTTTTCTGCCGTACCAACCACGAGAAAGCGAAAGGCGGAAGCTGTTTCCAAGCCAAAGCCAATAAAGAAAACGTTCCGAGGACTCCAAAGGCAAAGAACCCTGGTCCTTATTATGCGAAGAAAAAGAAAAGGGCCAAAATCAACTTCGCAAAACCTCTTTGTACGGGCCCCATACATGCAAGTGCCCCCATGCTCGTCCGGAAATCTCCAGCTTACCTGCTCCAGCACCCATCAACGCCGATGCTCGTCCAGAAACCCCCAGCTCACCTGCTCCAGCACTCCTTGCACCAGATCCAGCTCGTTCGCCCACATGCTGAATGTTTTCAGTGGTGTCGACATCATTGACAACTCTACAGAGCAATACAGGGACCAAATGGAGGACAACATGGAGCGTCTTTTGGCGCCCTGGAGAATATGGATAGGTGCATGGGTTTTCGTCTGGATAAGATTGAGAGGAACATCTCTGGGATCTATTCTTTGCTTGGAGTCTCTGCCCCTGTATGTCCGACGCAGGAGGTTGGCCTGGAGGCGCCTTATTCTCCTATGGAGGAACCGCATACCCCCCGTGCACCTTCTCAATCCCTGGATTTGGCCTTAACGGTGCCAACAGCAAGCACACCATGGGCCACCCACGCTCACCCCCTCCGTCTGCAGAATACATGTATGCCCTTGTGGTGGAGGAGATGACAACCACGGTAAGGCCACGACAGGAGGAAAGCAATGTTTTTAATCTAAATACTGTAAAAAGATAGTTTGTTTTAAATTGTTTCATTGTTTAATGTTATTTTTTTCTATTTTACAGTTTAACTATGGACTGTACTGGGGGCATGGTATAATATTTGTTTTCTATTTCTGTTTTGTATTTTGCATATCTGGAGCTGGGTGAAGACACTACCTAGTATACAAACCACAGACTAAAGAGTCAGAGATCAGCAGCCATAAGAATAGTGATGTCCTCTGTGTGCAACATAGTAACACGCTGTACAGTTCTATAGTGGACGCTGTACAGTTCTATAGTGGACGCAGCCCTCGCTTCTCCGACCTTGAACACATACTTCAAATCTGATTTTTTGAGACTTGAAAATTGGATTTCCCAAAACAAACTGTTTTTAAACACTGACAAGACTGTATTAATGGTAGTTGTGAAAAAGGCCAAATTTCTAAAGCTACCAATGACCGAGCTTCAGATAAGAACAAGCTCTAATGCCATCCTTGCCCCTGTTACTAGTTTTAAATATTTAACATTCGGAATGCATATTGATACAGTGACATCCAAATCCTATACCAAACTGGGCGTACTTTATAGGAACAAATCCACCCTAAGGCAGTTGGTCAGAAAGTGCACTGCACAGCAGATGCTAGTACCAATTATAGACGACCAGACACACTCTACAAATCAATATGTCGCTTTGTCCTCCAATGCAACTACAACACACACAACTGCAAAATGCTCAAAGAACAAGATTGGCCATCACTTGAGTCTAGGCGCAAAGTTTATCTTTCCTGTCTTGCCTTCAAATAGTTTCTGGGCAAGCTACCCATCCATCTGAACAAGCTCCTCACCCCTACCACATGCAGCACTTATCACCTGAGATCTGACTCCAATAAAGTTTTCATGGTCCAGCAAAGTATCCGGCCGCTCCTCCTCTTACCATGCACCCCAAAACTGGAACAGTCTACCTGAGACTCTCAAAACCACCACCTGTCTAAGTTCTTTCAAAACTAAAAGCGGTCTCACATTTTAATGTGGTCTGTAACGGTTACATACGCATATAACTTATTTTATCTTTAACTGTTCATGCAATATCTCCATATTTAATGTATAACCCTCTTTACCTAATGTAATGCTATGTTTTTAGAATGTATAACCCTGTATTTGTAACCATGTATCTGTCATCATAACTCTGTGCCCAGGACATACTTGAAAATGAGAGGTAACTCTCAAGGTACTACTTCCTGGTAAAAAACATTTTATAAAAAAATAGTATGGATAAAAAGCAGATAAAAAGCAGCATCTGGTGCTTCCGTTTGGCATCCGAGAGGCGGATAAATGCTCCTGATTCTCTCTCGGGTCCAGCAGTTCTGCTCCATACTGACACCGTCTCCCTTTACCAATACAGCCAACTGAACAGAGGCAAAGGAACTCGCCACCGGTTTCACCTCGCCCGGGATCTTTGGATGGAAAATGTAAATTGAGAATAAGGATTTAGGTTTAAAAATAAAATGACATTTTTGTAAATTTATATCACTTTTATATTGTATGTACCTGAAACGGGCATAAACGGGTTCCTTACCCAGCTGTATCTCTCTGTAGTCAAGGATGGAAAGTAACGTTGGATATTGGGCTCCAAGGTTTCCAAATGCTCCACCATGAGACAATGTCTTCTGTTAGGGTTTTGGGTATTAGAGGAAACATTTCAAGATTACCTCTATAGCTCTATCTGTCCAGATAACTGTTATTTTTAAATGCCAGTAGCTTATCCGTAAGGATGCTTGCATTTCGCACTTGCATGCTGGTGTGAACACTATTCAGGTGCCTAAATATCTCTGGCAAGAATGCAAGTTTGGTGTACCAAAGTTCATTGCCAAGATATTCACAAAAACTTCTTACCTATGTTCTAAAAAAACAAAAATGTCATCTCTTTTTAAGTTCATATGTACAAGCTTACATGCTACTCTTTGATAACCTCTGTGTAAAATTAAACATTCACATTGTTAATCCATAGTTTTACAAAGATCTTTAAAGAGGCCTGTCTTTAGGGGCTTCGATTTCACAAAATTAAGTACGCTGCCTAGAGGTAACAATCGCCCCCTCCCTCCTACACCCGCCTCATATAAACGCTGTTACTAAATCTGGCCATTTCTTCCTTCACAATACTGTAAAATGACTCCCATTCTCTGTCCCACGGCTAATACACCAATAATGCATTATACTTTCTCTTATTCTCGTATTGATTACTGCAACATACATTAATCTCACTTTCCTACCTCACAGCTCCACCTTACAATCCATTCACAATGCTGCTGCTCAACCCCTGTGCTCTTCTAGACCCGTCTCTGCTTCTCACCTCTTGCAATGTCTCAGCTGGCTTCCTATTAATCTCTGTATAAAATACACAATTATAACCCTGTCCTCTGAGGCTCTAAACTCCTCTGCACCTCCATATATCTCACCTCAGATTGTATTGTATTGCCTATCTTTATTTATATAGCGCCATTAATGTACATAGCGCTTCACAGTAGTAATACACGTGGTAATCAAATAAATAACAGATAATATAAATAACAGATCATGGGAATAAGTGCTTCAGACATAAAAGTAACGTTAAGGAAGAGGAGTCCCTGCCCCGAGGAGCTTACAGTTTAATTGGTAGGTAGGGAGAACGTACAGAGACAGTAGGAGGGAATTCTGGTAAGATCTCTTGTTACACCCGAACTCGCCTCCTAAACTCAACACCAGGACGCCTTATCTCTGCACCATTTACCTACACAGCCCTCTCCCATGTTACTGCCTTTCCCATAATCCCTCACTCCCTACGGAACTCTTTCACTCAATAGTCACCAAACCCCTTCACTTCTGTATTCAAACCCTCGCTGACAATGCAACTAATTAAAGTATCCCATGCAATTATCTATAGTCCATGACTGAAGATGCACTTGTAATAATAATAATAATAATAATAATAATAATAATAATAATAATAATGCTCTTTTACTCGGGTATCTGTAGGTCTCCCAATTACCAGTTACAGTGTCAGGTCTTCAGGAAAGGGCCTCCCTTACACTGGCATTTCCTTACTGCTCTTATCCCCACAGTCGGTACCTTGTTTGCCCGGTACTGTAATATAGCAAAGATACAGGCACCTTAACAGTAGCCAACACCATTAAATATAACAGTTGTGTCATTCATGATCAGATGGTAAAATAATATAGCAATAATATAGCACAGGAACACTTGTTAATATACAATATGTAAGGGGCACACGTCACCGGTGATTGCAAAAGAGAATAATAACCGAGCTCAGAGTGACGGGGAACATATTCTGCAAGTCACAGCCTGGTGGCCACAGATAATGATTACCCCACTTTGGGGCAGAATATATAAAGGTGAATCAGTCTTGTATCCTCCCCAAGATTGTATTGTATTGTATGTCTTTATTTATATAGCGCCATTAGTGTACATAGCGCTTCACAGTAGTAATACATGTGGTAATCAAATAAATAACAGATAATATAAATAACAGATCATGGGAATAAGTGCTTTAGACATAAAAGTAACATTTCGGAAGAGGAGTCCCTGCCCCGAGGAGCTTACAGTCTAATTAAACAAGATAAAGTCAAGATAACCAAGGTGCAGTCCTGCTGGCCTCTCTCTAACCCAGAGGATATATGTGTAATACACAACACGCTGGGGTTCCCATTACTGTATATTACAGTCTTCAGGGGTTAATCCACCAACATCTCTAACTATCTAAATATTATAATGTGGGAGAGTTCCCTGTGACTCACAGCTCATGGACCCTCTGGTACCAGCAGCTCTCCTCTGTGGGTGCAGGATGGGCAGCAGCTGGACCTGTGCTCCCCTCTGTGGGTGCAGGATGGGCAGCAGCTGGACCTGTGGTTCTCCTCTGTGGGTGCAGGGTGGGTGCTGGACCTGTGGTTCTCCTCTGTGGGTGCAGGATGGGTGCTGAACCTGTGGTTCCCCTCTGTGGGTGCAAGATGGGTGCTGGACCTGTGGTTCCCCTCTGTGGGTGCAAGATGGGTGCTGGACCTGTGGTTCCCCTCTGTGAGTGCAGGATGGGTGCTGGACCTGTTTTTCCCCTCTGTGGGTGCAGGATGGGTGCTGGACCTGTGGTTCCCCTCTGTGGGTGCTGGGAAGATGTTTAATCTCCTACCGGATGAGGGCAATGTGCAGCTCTCACACCCTCCCTGTATCACTGCCTGCTACATCCGGGTCACAGCACTATGTCCTACTGCGCATGCTCACACGCAGGGCATCATGGGAGTTGTAGTTTTCTAGCCTTCAGTACCAGTGACACATAGAAGCAGCACAGTAACATTTCCCAGACACTGTGCTAGGGAGAGAGAGTTACTTCTGCATGTAGCGGTCTATACACCGCCTGCTCCTGTATGTACATATAGACCTGGTGTTTTATTCTATTACATACATTCAGCCGGAGACAGGTTTCCCGGGGCCCGGTACTAGAGTTATGTCCGCCCCCACCCACCCCGGTATTGCGAGACTCCCCCAATACATTTTAAAAAGACCCCCACCCCCAATACATTTAAAAAAAACACTCCACCAATATATTTTTAAAAGACTCCTCACCTCCCCAATACATTTTAAAAAGACCCCCACCCCAATACATTTTAAAAATACCCCCACCCCCAATACATTTTAAAAATACCCCCACCCCCAATACATTTTAAAAATACCCGCACCCCCAATACATTTTAAAAATACTCCCACCCCAATACATTTTAAAAATACCCGCACCCCCAATACATTTTAAAAATACCCCCACCCCCAATACATTTTAAAAATACCCCCACCCCCAATACATTTTAAAAATACCCCCACCCCAATACATTTTAAAAAGACCCCCACCCCAATACATTTTAAAAAGACCCCACCCCATTACAATTTAAAAAGACCCCCACCCCAATACATTTTAAAAAGACTCCTCACCCTAAATACATTTTAAAAAGATCCCCACCCTTAAATATTTTAAAAAGACCCCACCCCAAAATACATTTGAAACATACCCCACCCCAATACAATTTGAAAAGACCCCTACCAAGAGCCCCACCCACATACATTTTAAAACGACCCCCACCCCAAAATACATTTTTAAAAGACGCTCATCCTAAATACATTTTAAAAATACCCCACCCCCAATACAATTTAAAAACACACCTCCCGCCAATACATTTTAAAAAGACCCCCACCCCCATACATTTTAAAAAGATCCCCAGCCCCAAATACATTTTAAAAATACCCCAACCCAATACATTTTTAAAAGACTCCTCACCCCCTAATAAATTTTTAAAATACCCCCACCGCAATACATTTGAAAAAGACCCGCAGCCCCCAATACATTTTAAAAATACCCCCACCCCACAATACATTTTAAAAAGACCACCACCCCCAATACATTTTAAAAAGACCCCCACCCCAAAATACATTTTAAAAAGACCCCACCCCAATACATTTTAAAAAGACCACCACCCCCAATACATTTTAAAAATACCCCCACCCCACAATACATTTTAAAAAGACCACCACCCCCAATACATTTTAAAAAGACCCCCACCCCAAAATACATTTTAAAAAGACACCACCACCTCAATACATTTTTAAAAGACCCCACTCCCAATACATTTCAAAAAGACTCCTTATATGTGTAACGTTTTTTCTGGACTGGCCTGACCCACCCAATCTCATATTGGCCCCTGTGGTCTAACCAGTCCCCATTACATGGTAGTGTATGGTGGTGCACCTGTTGACAACAGGACTCCTGAGTCTCCCGCATGATGGTGTGTGGGGATTTGCCAACTCAGACAGGCAGCTGAGGTAGTGTGCTGAGTCCTACCTAGATCCAGTGCAGCGCCTCCACCTCATCAGGATCCCGGCGTCCGCTTGGGGATGATTCTGATGAGGAACTCCTCTGTGGTGCTTCTCTCTGTGCAATGACTCCACACTTACACACGAGAGGGTCTTTGATCAGATGCATCTTTATTAGTACGGTGGGCCAGCTGCCCTTCACAATGGGGTGTATTTAGCCCTCCATTGTTCACCGTACTTCCCTTTGAAAGGTAGTGTCCTCCTTAATTAGGGATTCCCTATTCCCGCAGGGATATCTATTCTGTGCCAGGTCCCTGGTCACAGTCTCATTATTCCGCTTATAACGTAATCACTCTTCCTCTAACCACACACTACTCACTCTCCTAACTTTTGATCAGTGCTGTGCCTTATGTATCCTCTGGGGGCTGGCACAACTCTGACATCACTAACCATGGAGTCAGAGCCTGTGACCACTCCCATCCATACATAGGGCACCTCACCAGGGTGTGAGGGCAAACCTCCATGATTATTGCTGGCATGCCCATAACTTACCAGGCCTTACTGTCAGCAGGAGAGATGACTACAACCATTTTATAGCCTGGTTACATTCTCCCCCTGGTGAATCCCACCGTCCCCGGCTGGGACCTAAATTTAAAGTACCTTTCTCCAGGAAGCACTGTAAAATGGAACACACATAATCAGTGAACATATAACATCAGTGAAATCACATTGCGCCAAGCCCGCCCCGTCCAGCAGCCGCGAACTCGCACAACAAACTATCCTGTACCACCTAATAATAGTGACTAGGGTCAGGCTTTTTAACTTCCTGACCACCCATGTCCAGGACAGTTACATAGTAGTGGCGTGGCAATCCCCTCTCGGGTCTATATATTACCCGGTGTTTGTGAATATTCCGCCCAATACTCCATACCCTCATCAGGTGTTCTATCCTATCCTCGGCCTTACGACCCGTTATCGCACCCCCCTTATTCACCATGTACATCTCAATGGTTTCCCGTAGCCACCTATCCCTATTCTCCTCAATCTCCTCCATAAGGGGTTCAGGGACATACGGGTACTCCAACCCGTGGGACGCCTTGTACCGGGCAATAATGGCCCTCTCAGCCCGGCTGCTCCTGGTTAGCTCAGCATTCCCTGCCCGTCCGGGCAGCACCCATGATAGGGGTTCATCAGGGTCTACTGGGTCTGATAAGATGTCAGGACCCATGGGTTCTATTTCCTTGCGCTAAATTTTGAACCACCTCTCGTGTAGCTCCCTATCCCTCTGCGCGGGTGGGAACTCTCCTACTGCCCACCAGTAATCTACTATGTCCTCCCTTCGAATAAGGAATCGCGTACGATCCATCCAGGCCACATAGCCCTCAAATAAGGGGGCCCACCACCGGGTTTCCTTAAATTTATCGGAGTCCATGGAGTCACCTTCCTCCGTATCCCCCCATGAAAATACCCCCGAGGTTCTTTCTGATCGCGGTTTAGACCATCGATATGATCCCAGTGCCTTTCCCTCTGACTGCTCGGGTACGTTAGGCACCCACCGGTCCACCGCTGCCTTACCCAGTTGCCCTCCACCCCTGGAAACACCCTCCGAAGCATAACTGCTCAGTCTCTCCCCAGTCCGTTCCTCATCCACCCCCAAGGACACCTCCAACACCTCCAAACTAGGCGGGGATCCCCGGGGACAAGTGGCTGGGGCAAGGGCCTTATCAAGGGCGTGGGGTTGGGCATAGGGGCAAGCGATCGGCCGCCACAGGGTTACGACCCGTTCCTGGCTGTCAGACGACTGTTCGGTAGACGGGGCCTCACCCTTCTCAGTCCGCCGCTCGGCCTGCCAGCTCCGTGTCTTTCGTGGTGATCGGGAACATCCACCGGATCGCCGAAGCATAGATTCTCCTCTTCCGGCCGCTCCGCTGCCTCTGCCGGAAGTAACGTCCTCACCGGACCCGGATGTGCCGCCATCTTGGGTTGGACCCCCATGCGGGATCTCTTCCTCCACGATGACATCCGGAAGCTCTCTCGCCGTCCCCTCACGTACCGCCTGGGCCTGGCACGGCCCTTCCTCTGCAACACCTGCGACCGGAGCTAGGTAAGTACAAGGGCTGCTCTTACCACTCCGCAGGGGGGTAGGCGTGTCTCACCCGTTGCCACCAGATCCGCCGGTCCCCGGAACGGAAGGACTCCGCCTCTCGACTCGCCGATCCACGGGTGACACCCGACTCTCCCTACCGCTACTCACGGCGAGGGGTGTCGCCCTCCCTTTCTCCTTACCGGAGGCCGCCTTGATCCCAGACTGGGACCCAGATAGTTCTCGGAGATCCTCGTCGGAGGAGTCCCCTTTCACCGGCTTAGGGGTCACCAATCGTGGCGACCGCCTTCTGCTCTCTCGGTCGGTATACTGACCGACCGTTTCCTTTTTTTCTGACCCAGCCGATGGAGTCGGCTCCGATCCCCATTCTCCGGGACCTGCACTGTTACGCCACAGTGCACCAGGGGACTCGGCGGACAGCCTAGCCGTATCCCCCGGGGGGTCGCTGACTTGAATTGGCACGAAGGTAGGCATTGGCCACAGATATTGAGTCCCACATTGTGGACAGCGCGACGCCGTGCCCACAGTGCCTCCGGGCAGTCTGCATTGCAAGCAGAGCCCCACCACCGTCTCAGTGTTTGCCACCCTGATCACCAGTACCCCGCTAGGCACCGCATAGGGCTGCGTAGACACCATCATGGTCACAGTAGAGGGGCAGGCCATGGTTCTAGTGGGAGCCACTTTTAGCACTGGTCTGTCCTGGGAGCTGGTTCCTCGCGAGTGACCAACAGAAGTTGAGGCGCCAGCCACTCCCTGGTTTGGCTCCTCCTTGCTCTGACACAACTGGAATCCGACCCCAGTGGTAGCCATTATGGGCGGGTCCCACAAGGGAATTGGATGTCCTTTAATTAAGGCCGCACCCCTTTCAGTCCTAGCGGGCGCGGTCAGAGTTTTCGCGCCCTTATCCCCAACAGGGTGGGGTTCTTCTTTTGCCGCCAATTCCAGCCTTTTCCTTTCAGCTGCCTTGCGTGCAAAGTATCCTTCCTTTTTGCACGCCACCCCAGCGGCCGGAACTACTTCCGGTAGTTGCGCCGTTAGTGCACCAGTTCCTTGGCCCGCCGGATTCATGCCCACGGGGCATAGTTGGAAGCCACTCCCCCTGGTTGAGATCAGGGGAGGGTCCCACAGACTAATCGGTTGGCTCAACACTGGGGCTGAGCTGGTCACTGTCCATGAGGGCGCGTCCGTAGCTTTCGCGCCATACCTACCATCAGGGCGGGGTTTTCCTGTTGGCGCCACTCCTGGCCAACTCTCTGCAAGTCCCGAATTGGCAGAATTTTCTGCAACTGGCCCACGCGGTCTCCCAGGGAGGCGGGAGCCGCCATGTTGTAATTCCTGTTCTCCAGATACAATTGCAATGTCCTCGCTACTATCATTCAGGGTAGCACCCCGCGGTCCTAGGCAGGACCAAAACAGTGCGGCCACAGCTTTCGCTCCACTCCATAGCAGGCTTGTAAAAGACATGTCAGCAACAGCTTGCTCTTCAGTGGGGCGCACACCACTTGTGCTCTCCCCATCAGCCTCCGGTCGCCATTTTGGACTATCCGCACCGCGTGGATCCTCCATTCTTGCGGTCGACATTCTCTCGTAGCAGTTATCGTACATGGGGCTCCTCTCTGCGGGGCAGCCACCACACCGGTACAATAAAGATTGCCCTGATGCACCACCTTGTGTACCTAATGTAGGCTGGACTCGTGTTGCACTACCTCAGGCTAGGCTCACTCTCTCAGTGTCTGCTGTATCTCCTTCCTCCCAGTCTGTGCTCCCTTCGGTAAGGGGTCTGGAATGGGCTAGAGTACTCTGGCTCTTCCATGCAGTACTTGGGCGTCTACCTCTCTTGGTCAGCCTAGCGCAGACCCTCTCCAGGATTCCTGACCACGTTAACAGGCTATCCCTTTAGGCATCATACCAACTAGCACTACCTCAAGGTGACTAGGACAGCTATAGCCCGGCTCCAAACCCACTAACTCCTTTCAGGCCCCCTAGGTCGTCCCTGCGAGCTGACAATACTCCATCAGCCCCCTGACTACCCCTAGGTCCGTCCCAACGCAGCACAAAGTGGCAGCAGACACTTCTCCCTGTTTCCCAGTGTGCCTAGCAAAAGCCTGTCCTGTTGACAGGTCTACTTCTCTCAGCAGCGCCTCCAAATGTAATGGTTTAGTGTATGGTGGTGCACCTGTTGACAACAGGACTCCTGAGTCTCCCGCATGATGGTGTGTGGGGATTTGCCAACTCAGACGGGCGCTGAGGTAGTTTGCTGAGTCCTACCTAGATCCAGTGCAGCGCCTCCACTCATCAATCCGGCGTCCGCTGTGGTATGATTCTGATGAGAACTCCTCTGTGGTGCTTCTCTCTGTGCAATGACTCCACACTTACACACGAGAGGGTCTTGATCAGATCACTTATTAGTACGGTGGGCCAGCTGCCCTTCACAATGGGGTGTATTAGCCCTCCATTGTTCACCGTACTTCCCTTGAAAGGTAGTGTCCTCCTTAATTAGGGATTCCCTATCCCCGCGATATCTATTCTGTGCCTGGTCCTGGTCACAGTTCCATTATTCCGCTTATAACGTAATCACTCTTCCTCTAACCACACACTACCACTCTCCTAACCTTTGATCAGGCTGTGCCTTATGTACCTCTGGGGCTGCACAACTCGACATCACTAACCAGGGAGTCAGAGCCTGTGACCACTCCCATCCATCATACGGGCACCTCACCAGGGTTGTGAGGGCAAACCTCCATATTACTGCTGCATGCCCATAACTTACCAGCTTACTGTCAGCAGGAGAGATGACTGCAACCATTTTACAGCATGGTTACATGTTTCTTGTTCTACTGTTCTTATTTGGATTTTTCATGTGCTAATTATTGCTTATTTCTTTGTTTGTACTGTATCCCTTGCGTTCCCCTATCTCCAATCTTTGTACCATTTGAGGATCGCGGGACGAGCCTCCGTGGGTTGATCTGCAGCTGCTACCGGGCCAGTTTTATATTTTATTTTATTTCTGGCTAATATTTTGTATTAGTTTCATTGGAGCGCCGTAGTTTTCTCCTATTCCATCAAGGATTCCCCCAATTTATCCCCATTTAATTTGTAATTAGCCTTTTTATTCTTGTTTCCCAAATGCATAACCTTACATTTATCTGTATTAAACCTCATCTGCCATTTACCTGCCCACGTTTCCAGTCTCTCCAAGTCCTTCTGAAGAGAAATTACATCCTGCTCTGATTCTATTACCTTACACAATTTAGTATCATCAGAAAAGATGGAGACTTTGCTCTCGATCCCAACCTCAAGGTCATTAATAAACAAGTTAAAAAGCAGGGGTCCCAGTACCGATCCCTGAGGTACTCCACTCACGACTTTAACTCAACCTGAAAAAGTTCCATTTATGACAACCCTCTGTTGTCTGTCCTTCAACCAGTTTTCAATCCAGGTGCATATATTATTACTGAGTCCAATTTTCTTTATTTTGTACACCAACCTCTTGTGTGAAACCGTATCAAAAGCCTTTGCAAAATCTAAGTAGACCACATCAACTGCATTACCCTGGTCTAAATTCCTACTTACCTCCTCAAAGAAACAAATAAGGTTAGTTTGGCATGATCTATCCTTCATAAATCCATGCTGACTATTAGTAATAATTTAGTTTTTCATTAGGTATTCCTGAATATTATCCCGTATTAAACCTTCAAGTAGTTTCCCCACTATTGTAGTCAGGCTTACAGGTCTGTAATACCCCGGTTGTGATCTAGCTCCCTTTTTAAATATAGGCACCACATCTGCTTTACGCCAATCTTGTGGTACTGAGCCGGTGTAAATGGAGTCCTTGAATATTAAATATAATGGTTTGGCTATTACTAAACTTAACTCCTTGAGAACTCTTGGATGTATGCCATCGGGGCCAGGTGCCTTATTTACTTTAATTTTTTCAAGCCGCCTATGAACTTCTTCCTCAGTTAACCAATTGTTCATTAATATGGAGGTTGTGCCTACTATTGAACTTGATTCTTCCCTGGTAAACACAGAGGCAAAGAATTTGTTGAATGACTCTGCTTTTTCCCCATCTCACACTGAAAGGGTCCTATATTTTCTTTTCTCATTTTTTTGTTATTAAGGTACTTAAAGGACATTTTAGGGTTGACCTTACTTTCTATTGCAATCCTTTTTACATGATCCATTTTTGCTAATTTGATTGCCCTTTTGCAATTTTTGTTACATTCCTTACAATTCTGATATGATGTCTCCGTCCCTTCTGACTTAAAGAATCTAAACGCCTTCCTCTTCTTGTCCATTTCCTCCCCAACCTGTTTATTTAGCCACATTGGTTTTGACTTATTTCTTTTATACTTATTTACCCAAGGGTATACACTGATGAGTGTGCTTTTCTTTTTTATTCAATCATTTTTATTGTTTTTGTACAGAGTTTTACGGGATAACTTTGCAGCATTTGCATCAATTCAGGATTGCTTAACATGGGAATATTTTGTATATAGATTGTACTATACAGATCACACGTTTATTTGTTTCTGTCGAGGACCACGATGGCTCGCACTCTTCTTTTTTCCTCCCTTTGTATAGTCGCATTATTAAACCTTTTCGATGGTTGGGGCGATACAAACGGACCTTTAATGAAATATTGGCAGACAGTCACTGCTTGATCCTAAGGAGGGAGGCCCCCTGACGGGCGGAATTGGAACAGACACAGTTTACAGGAGAAGACAACAAAGTTATAAATGTAAATACACTACAACTAAAAACAATAGTCAAGAAAAAGATAATGCTGTATTGGACAGGGATGACATTCCTTTATTCATCACACAGTTTAATAAATCTAGTAATCAGGTCCCGCAGATCGTGCGCAAGCACTGGGGTCCATTACACATGGACCACAGTTTGGCTCAATATGTGGAAAATGGGCCCCAATTTGTGTATAGGAGAGCAAGGACCATCGCGTCTTTCATTGCTCCAAGCTATGTTGCCTCTTCGCGGGCCGAGACGCAGACCTTCACTACTAAGGGCTCTTTCAGATGTGCGGGGGTGCAAAATTTGTCATTTTATGCGACCTTCTTCACATTTCTCAGGTTCCCATTCCATAAAGGAATTTTCAATTAAGTCCTACATTAATTACAACACACGATATGTGGCGTACCTTCTAACATGTGGGTGTGGAGCGAATTATGTAGGCCGTACTACCAGAGCCCTTCAAATAAGAGTGATGGAGCATGTAAGATTAATTAAAAAACGGGACTGTTCACATCCCGTATCCAAACATTTTACTGAATGTGCACATGGAAGTGTTAATAATTTAACCGTGTAGGGTATTGAAAAAGTCTCTTATAATGAGCGTGGGACAATAATCAACTTTTAGACTGTAGGGAGGCATCTGGATCTTACCCTTGAGACCTGCGCTCCCTACGGTCTGAATTTTGAATGGAACCTAAGTTATTTTTTAACTTGAGTCCTTTCCCCAAATGATAGTTTGCTTGTCTTATCCTTCATGATTAAAAATTTGAGGTGACATCCAATATGGAATATGAGATCTATGCTCTCTTGGTCTTTTTCTTCCCTCCTTTTTCTCCCGCCTTTCCTTTCTTCCCTTCATCCTCCCTCCTCCCCCACTGTTTGACACTTCATAGGACATGCTATGTTTGAATTATATAATTGATGATATAAAAGACAAAAATTTTAAACCAAATTTACACTCACCAGCCACGACAAAAAGCGGGAGTAGCCACCTGATTAGATCTACCCTCCCTTTGCAGTAGAAAAATAAAGAGAGACAAACCGGGAGACTGCTAATTGTATCCGGTAAATTAGGCCGACAGAAACTAACACTTGTAACCTATATGCCCCAACACAGACCAAGAAAGCTATCTATAATGAGGCCTTCGAGACATAAGCCAATATAGAAGGGTTTACTTATAATTGGAAGGGGATCTTAACAACCGTTATAGACTGCAAAAGACCAGCAAGCTCAAGGGCAAAGAGCATACCGGAGACGGAATAGCTCAACCGCTCTAAACAAAGCATAAGACTGGGTGGGCTGGTCACGCATGGAGGCTAATGAACCCATAACAAAGGGTTTACCTTCTACTCACCCCCGCATAAACAATACACCCGCATTGATTATATACGTGTATCTAGTGAACTGACAGAGAGGATAAAAGGCAGAAATAGACAAGATAACATGGTCAGACCACGCCCCGGTTCAACTAATCTAAGAGACATGCACCAAAGACCGACGGGCACACAATGGCGAAGAACGACCTACTGCTCAGGCTACCAGACATCTAAAAAAGCTATAGGAAAGGCTATCGGACTACTTCGCAATAAATGAACAACGGGCAAATCAGCGACTGTACACTATGGGCGGCGCATAAGCTACGCTAGAGGCAAGATAATCAGTATTGCCTCCATAGGAAAAAGGAGAAAAACAAAAAGATAAATAAGCTAAACAATAGTATTAGAGAAAATGAGGAGCCACCAACAAACCCAACGGCCAAAGTTAGAGCAGAGATAGACAAGGATAGATTGGAGCTTAAAAATATACTGATTGAAGATACTGAAAAAGCAATGAGATGACAAACCAGATCTTTACAAAAAAGCATAAGGCAGACAGGCAATTGCGGCAAAACTCCGCAATAAAACAGCAAACCTCAATATATACAAGCATAAAACCAAACAAGAACCGCCTAAACACACAATCCGGTTGAAATCATAAAGAGTTGTCCAGTATTATAGTAACTTATACAACTTGACAACCCCGATAAAGCCAACAAGGGTTCGAAGCAAAGTTAGACGAATATATAAAAAACACAAGCTATCCAAACTAGACAGACGTCAGATCAGCCCAATTAGGAACCCCGATACAGCAGGAGGAGGTCTCAGCAGCCATTAATCCCTCAAGAACTCCAAAGCCCCGGCCCAACGGGTTCACTAATTTCTATTAAAGAAATTCGAACACAGCATTGTGAAGCCAATCTGATTCCGCTGGTTCAATAAGATCCTAACGGAGAACACCACCAAAAGAGTCCTAAAGGCCTCTATCATTGTAATACCAAAGAAGGAAAAGACCCGACGTTATTTCCAGTTATAGGCCCCTCTCTGATAAATACGACATAAAACTATTTCGCCAAATTCTATCAGCAACCAGTTGAACAGAGTATTAAATTCCTTGGTACACCCTGACCAAGTGGGATTCACTCCAGAACGGCAGGCCTCTGATAACATCAGGAGAGTATTAACATTATCCACAACAGTACAAAAACCAACGCCCTACCCTGATTCTAGGGTTAACGCTGAGAAAGCTTTTGACGGGGTGCCTGGCCCTTTATTTCCGGGTATTCAGAGAGATGGCCTACATGTAACTTTATTAAAGGCATTAAAGCGCTATATTCCAACCCAATAGCCACAGTTCGCACCTCAGGTTATCACATCAAACCATTCGCAGTCTCTAACGTTACCAGCAAGGGTGCCCACTCTCCCCATGTTATTCGCTTTGTGCATAGAGGTATTAGCCTCAAGATACGAGAGAACCAAGGGATAGAGGGTGTCCTATAGGAAACAACATATATAAAGTGTCGCTATTTGCGGATGACACTTTACTCTCTCTGACTAACCTGGATCCACCTCATGAAAAAACTATTTGAACACGCTAGACGAATGTGGCACACTCTCAAACTTTAAAGTGAACAACACAAATCAAGGCTATAGGCCTGCACATACCTCCAGAACTAGAAAGCGCTCTAAAGAAAAAAATTCCCAATAAATGGATGTCAGACAGAGAGATACCTAGAATATACATTACGAGAACATACGATAATATGTTACAGAGCAAACTACCCGAATCTTATTAAAACCTGAAAAAAAGACCTGGAATCTTGGTCAGATACCAGATATCATGGGACGGGTTAAATAAATATCATGAAAATGAACCTATTACCTAGAATACTTTACCTATCCAAGTGCTCCCCGTCACGGTTCCACCTATGTAAAAGAGACTTGGAAAAGATAACCAAATTTATATGGAACGGCAGAAAACCTAGGATAAAGAAGAACCTGATGGCTCTCTCCCAGGCAAGAGAGGCCTGGGTCACCAGACTTAACAAAGTAACTATGAGCGGCTAGACTAAGTCCGCTAATCTATTGGTCCGCAACCCCAGGAAAAACCGTGGGTGGATATAGAGAGAGTGGAAGCAGGAGGGACAAAGGAGTTAGCGTCCTCTTCTATGGTAAAAAGGGGAACAGACAACAGCCTATAGAGCCAACCAGTCTTTACTGCACTCTCTAGACATCTGGATAAAAACACGGCAAACACAGGCAAATCTCCTCCATTCCCTCACCCCTAACACCCATTGGAGCCAATCCCAATTTACATTACACCAGCTCACAACTCAATATCGTTAATCAATGGGATGAGAAAGGCTCTCTGTTAGGAGTGCCACAGTTAGGTGAAAGTTAATCATTCATGGGAATAGAGAAATCATAACATCCCAACCACACAAATATTCGCAATACTACAACTGGCCCACTATGTTTTTCCTCCTCAATCCAACCCAAACGACACCTGAATAAGCCACTCACCAAACTTTGAGAAGAGCCGTATACCAAAAAGGTCACTACAATAAAGGAACGATGCCCAACTCTTACAGTACTTTTAAAACATATGACGACCAAACAAGCAAAAAACATTTCTAGACTGGGACACGACATGAAACTCCCTAGAGGAAAGGACTGGGCAGAATTTCACGAAGGACAGCTAAAGCTTCCCGATTTCCCTAATCAAGAGAACCAACCTGAAAGTCCTACACAGATGGTATTACACACCCAGCCCGCCTCCACTCCTTTTCCCGCTAACCTCCCCAATGTGTTGGCGTAACTGCGGCCAAATAGGCACAGTTTAAACATATATGGTGGACTTGCCCCAAAATCATCCTATTCTGGGGAGAGTTAGACGCCTAATAGAAGAAGCAACAGGGTAGAGCTAACATGGGACATAGAAACAGTGCTCTTACTAAAACCGACATACGGACTTGATCAGAAAATAGACTTTTTGATAACGCAGATCCTCTCCGCAGCCAAAAATTTAATAGCACGACATTGGAAAAAGAACGACCCCCCCCGATCAACGAGGTTTTGCACAAAATAAACTACATAATGACGATGGAGAGACTTACATACCTAATACAAACACGACAGACACAACTCCTTCCTGACGATATGGACCCCTGGGAGCACTACATATGGAAAACCCATAGGACCATAAAATAGTAAGGAACCAGTAATACTACTAAAGGTTAGGTAGACCTAGTACCTAGCATAGGATGTGACAAGCTAGAATGTTTTGCTTCCTGCATGGAACCCAGTGATGGATGCTACCCCGGCCACCCCCAGGCCCTACCCCCCCTCCCCACCCCATAACCCTTTTATTTCTGTACCCCCCCCTCGTACCCGCCCCCTCCCCCCCACTCCTTCCCCCTTTATATGTTTAATATGATTTCTCTGAAAAAATAAAAAAATATATACGTTAAAAAAAAAAAAAACGGGACTGTTCACATCCCGTATCCAAACATTTTACTGAATGTGCACATGGAAGTGTTAAATATTTAACCGTTGTGGGGTATTTGAAAAAGTCGCTTTAAATGAGCGTGGAGGCAATAAATCAACCTTTTGACTGTATGGAGCCATACTGGATCTTTAACCCTTGAGACTCTACCTGCGCTCCCTACGGTCCCGGAATGTTGAATGAACCTAAGTTTATTATTTTAACTTGAGTCCTTTCTCCCCAAATGTAGTTGCTTTCTTATCCTTTTCAATGATATAAATTTCGGGTGACATCCCATAGGAATAATGGAGACTATGCTCTCATTTGGCTTTTTTCTTCTCCTTCCTTTTCTCAGGGTATAGTCTCGGTCTCAAAAATAGAGGAGCTGTGGACGAGAGGCGGATCGGGCTCGGTGAGGGAAGGGGTCGTGGGGGTTTCCACGTCACTGCCCTTTTTTCGTCGCGGTTGGCAGGGGTCCTGTCCCTCCCTCCCCCCCCACTGTTTGAACATTCATAGGAACATGCTATGTTTTGAAATTATATAATTGACTCTTAAGTTCTGATTATATTATAACAGATGATAGATGCGAGTGTATCTATTAACGCTGCATAGAACTCTCACCTTAGGGAGGTGTCTTGATAACAACAGACATTTTAAGCCCTGTTCTTTTCTCTAGGAAAATAGTTTCGATTAATAATTCGCTTTATGTGGAATAATCGATTCATTGAAGCCTCACTCCTAAGATAAAATCTTTGTAGTAGGCAAACTGAATGTGTTTGGAGGAGGTATTGTGGGCTCGGTCTGTGGATATTATGGATTCTTGGACCTGGGTATTTACTGAGCACACATATTTGTGTTATAGTGTTTTAAGTTAGTTTAGAGATGTCGTTTTAAATCACCAGTCTATATATTTTATGATACTTCCCGCCATTTGTTGTTGTTACGGTTTCCATGACAATAAGTGGTAAGGGCAACAGCAACTCTTTCTTTGAGGGACCGATGGCTGCCAGTTGCTGAAGCGTTTATAGCACGTAGGAGATGCGGCGGTTTGTGGGCGTTGCCCCTTCCTGGCCTGGGGTGCCCCTGGGGAGGGTGGAAGAACTGGGGTGAGTGATTTCGCATCTTGGTGCGCCGTTTCCCTGGCCGTCTCCATTCTCCCATTGGGTGCTTCGGGGGGATGGGCTTACTCTCCTCTGCCGTCGCATCTGCTTAGTGCTACACATTAGCGGGCCCATGCTGACGCGGACGGGTTTGCCACAGACAAATTTGGATTGTGGTCATGGTCTGGACTGTGGCGGGGTCGTGGCGGGTGGTCATGCTCGTGGGAGGCCGGCGTTCTTGTGCCACAAATTCAAGTTGTTAGATGATTTTGTATATGTAGGGGTGCTAGTCCAGGAGGGTCTAGGGCACTGTATTTTTTAATACTCTTTAAGGACATCACTCCGAAACGCGTATGCAGGTTGCACAGACCTCCTTGGGGTTTATTTTATTGTGTGTAGAAGGGGTAAATTTATAGATTTTTTTTTTACCACCTGGCTCCCTGAGCTGGCGCTTTTTTTCTTTTCCATCAATGTCTACATCTGCGGCTGGACGCCGCCATAACATACACATGGAGGCCAGGTGGTGGGTAAGAAGTATCTACATTGGTTACTGCTGAAGAGTTTTGTCTCTACTCCAGTTATTGATGTCAGTTTTCTTCCCGAGTTAGCGTCATGGTTGATTTATCATCACCTTGATTGTTCGCTTCAGGAGCTATTATATTATTAACTTACTGGTTAAGTTCATCCAAGATACCGACTTTACCCACCTCCATACCAGAGATATTACCAAGAGTTTGAATTATTACAATTATGTGATCAAGACATATATATTCCGAATTCCTGTAATAAACTGTTCAATGCCTGGTCTCTATCGTGATCACCACCAGCGATCAAAGGAAGAACAGAGAATATATATTAGTCCAAATTTTCCATGTCGTCACAACAAAAACTAAAGCAGGAGAGAGTCCAGTGGCTGTCACAACAGACACAAGGGTTGAATCCTTAGGAAAGGCCCATAATAACTCACAGTACTATAAGATTACAAAAGAGAAGCGACACCACCCCATATTCCCTAGATGTGTTTAAAAGAAACAAAAGCAATGTTATTAAAACTAATTTTTTTTTAAAAACAGTGTTCAAGTGAAAATTTCAGAAAACAAAGAACTGTGTATTGTTCAGAGAACAAGGGCATTGGTTTGATTTTTCCTTTGGTCCTCGTTATTCTGAAATATTCCAAACCATTTTGGAAAATAACCACAATTGATATAGTGCGACACACAATAAGAACAAGGTGAAGTGTGAAAAAATAGATTAAAGGGCACTCAAATCACTGGGCATATGTGCTGTTTTTATTTGTTATATAAATAGCTAAAAGAATCGTATTAATGTGAGTTTTTGCACTGTGTATTTTTCAATACTAATATTTCTCAATATTCATAGTTTTTGAGTCATCAAGTTAGACTAGCTGCTCTTTTTCACATTTAAGTCTCACTGGACTAATTTGCTTAATTTACTACTATATATGGAGTTATGCAACCCAGTTGATTTTTTGAGCAGCGCACCAATTATAAAGGCGGTGAAATCCCATGGTCATTCCATACCCATCAGTAAGAAGTCGCGTGGGTAAGGAAAGATAACCTCTCGTACACCTATAAATGCCCTCATCATCACTATTAGCAGTTGTAAACATTAGGGAGGAGTAATAAGTTGGAGAGGCTCATTCAGTGGCATTCACAAATTGTGAAGTCACTCCACTACACATACTATACCACCCATTTACTTTTATAATTTACAATGGAGATAATTATTACATGCTACAGTTTGGCAAACTTTGAATGGAGGAAAGTCTTTATGTGTTGAGGAAGCTGAGGTCATATTTAGACTTTTAAATTAATATGTTAATCTTGGATATTCGGACTGGTCCGTCATGGTACAAGGTCCTGCAGGCACTATTCTTTACATTCACATGAATGATTTTGCGGCCTCCCACCACAAATGTTCAGGATTCATCAAGAACCCAGAATTTTTAACAGGGTACCATATCAAGTCAAACTTCCAAACTTACGTTCGTAATATCATCTCTGATTCATCAATATTGGTGTCTTTTTCCTTATAGATCCCTGTGTTGTAGTTTATTGGAGAGGGAAATCCTATTTTTCATGTAGTGTAGAACTTTCTGCAATATTCCTTGCTGACTGTATTATAAACTCCTTATAATTTGTATGTCAGCTGTATTGAATTAGTACTAGGCGCCATTGGTCTATTTCCTTCCTTACTCTTGGATTTAGGCCCAGATTGCTGTGCTTCTTTTCCTCTTTCCAATTCCCTCTCTGGATTGACTCATAAGGAGAGGAAAGGGATTACGAGGCATGTGGGTAGGCGAGGAAGGGGGTGGAATGAAAAGTCAGTAGGAATCCTTGAAGTGCTAGCAGCCGTGAAAGACATGGAGCTTCCCTCCTCTATCTGAACAGACGCCACACCGAATCCACCTCTCTGCCAGAATCGCCCCATTCGTCATCCTCTGCTCAGAACGCCCACCCTTCTCCACATCTCTATCGGACTCCAGACCCGCCCACCTCCTTTTTCTCTTCCAACCTTATCAAAATAACCTTTCTGCCTGGTCCAAAACCCCCCCCCGCCACCCTCGCAGCTGCCTCCTGCAGGTGAATAGATCGAAATACCACATTATATTTTCCATGGTTAGTATTAACTTATACTCCATTTTTATTACCGTGTAATTGCTATGCTAATGATATACTGGCCAAACCCCTACCTGAACAAGAATTAGATTTCGTCCCCTGTTATAATCTTGTGGTGTGTGAAAGGCTTCTCCAAATTTCGTAACAACAGGCTTTTCCCCACATCTGTACTGTAAAAGGTTTCTCCCCTGTGTGCAAGACTCTCTGCTCGAGGAATGGCTACGATTACTGTAATTGGTTATTCCCACACTCTGTACCTGTGAAAGCTTTCTCTTCCTCCTGTAATGAATCCTTGGTGTTTAAAGAACTGCTCTTCTTGTTAAAAAGGCTTTTCCCACACATTGAACATGTGAAAGGTTTCTCACCTGTATGGACTTATTCTTCTGGTGTTTGCGGACGTTTGCTTCTTGTGAAACTTTTACCAACACTCTGCACTTTGAAAGGTTTCTCACCCTGTGTGAATAACGATCGGTGCTACAAGGAGATACGTGCTCCGATTCACTGAATTGTTTCCACACACTCTGTAACAATGGAAAGGTTTCTTCCCCCTGTTGTAATCCTCATGTGTTGGGAAGATAGTGCTCCAAGATACTACAAACTGTTTTCCACATACTGGTCACTTGTAAATGTTCTCTTTCCTCCCCTGTAGAATTCCTGGTTGTTGGCGGAGGCGGCTCTCGTGAGTAACTGTACTTGATCCCACCCTGGCATGTAAACGGTCTTCTTCTCCCCTGTGTGAATCCTCTTGTGTTGGCGGAGGCGGCTCGGAGTACTGACTTGATTCCCACACTCTGGTGCATGTAAAGAGGTTTCTCTCCTGTGGAATCCTCTCGTGCTCGCGGAGAACTGGTCCTTCCTAGAAACCTTTTTCCCCAACTTGTAACATGTGAAAGGTTTCCCCCTGGAATGAATTTTCTGGTGTTTGAGGAGGCTACTCTTTCCAAGAAACACCTTTTCCCACAACCTTGCATGGGAAAAGTGTCTTCCCGTGTGAATGATCTGATGTCTAAGGAGTTTGTTGTTCATACTTAAACAGTTACCCACTCCATGTTCACAACTCCTCATTCATGCAGTTTTTCTAAGGAAGTGAACCAAAAAAGACAAAACTCAATGTTTTGAACCTGTAAATCAAATTACTGAACAGCAAATTACAATAAACATACTGTTTCTTTGAATAATATACTTTATTACTACTATAATTAACAAAATGTTTTTCTTCACTCTATATTTCCCTATGGCTTTAAAATGGTGTCCTCTGAATGTCTAGTTCCCCCACTTTCATGGTGGTTCCCAAAGACGCTAAATTTGAATCATGCATCTCAGTAAATAATATTGATACTAGTAAGTTAATACATTAATAAATCAAATGATGTAATGTAGCATGTGCATCCTCCAAATCATTTTAATTGTCCATGAGAAGTAAAGTTAAGGAGCTCTGGTCTATGATCCTAGTGAGTTAATTCTCTCAACTTTGGAAACATCAAATTGGATATGTTTTTCAACTGGTTTTTTTATACATTCCTGTAAATACCAATAGAGGATAATTATCTTCTTCTAAATGTAATGATTGGTTGAATTTGCTGGGCATGGTTCTTTTTTTTAACCTCCTCTAACTATGTTAACTCAACCAGACATCAATCTATATTGTAAAGATAGGTAGAGAAGCTTAACATGGACATAATCAAGCCCGGCACACTTGCTCCATTTTGTGTCCACCTTTTTGTCATCAATAACACTACTTTCACCATTTCCCACGCACGCTGCCTTGGTTAAATATGTGCATTCTCCCTTTCCTTTCGCGTCACATTCTGGCGCTTGCTAAATATTGCTGGTTTTTCTCTTCAGCACCGTTTCCACAATCTTAAAACCTCAATGCCTCCCTCGCTCCCATCTTTTCCATATCCTCCTCTGCTAGCCTTTCCTGTCTAACTCAACAAGTTAATAAAAAAATTCCACCGTTTTGATGGTGAAGGAGTAACCCTGCCATTACTAAAGGTATTTTGCCCAGCTGGGTGCCCCTGAACCAGATTGCCAGGGTGTCGCTCTGCAACCCATCAGGGTAATAAACGGCAAAGTGTAGTCAAACTGCCCTTGGCCCTCCCCCCTGGGATAAGGGGGTGAATTAATACCATGTAACGACTGTTATAACCCATTAGCAGGTCCTAAGTCTATTGTAATGTGAGTGTCGCTCTGCAGCCCACTGCGATTTGAGAGCCTGTACATACATTAGAATGGTCTGTGTGCTCTGGCTAGGGATAGCGGAACACTGCGCTAAACTGAGCTGACATACATTGGCTGCATTATATTAAAGTGTAATGAATATGTCTAAAATGCCGCCCCTAGGAATAAGGGGGCCTCGACACTGTTTAGGTTAATTTTGATAAGCGCGCCTGTGGTTATGTCCGAGCTCAGCAATTACAACACTGTATCACACTGTGGAACCCAGACAAGCAAGGGGAGCCTAACCGCAAGCTAAATTGGTTAATGGGCAACATTGCATCCCGCCTCAAACCGTAGACCGGTGAAAGTTTTACCACATCACACCCACACGAATTACTAGCTAACTTTTGATAGGAAGTTCATAGCTTTTCTAATTGTTTGTCATGCAGAGTGCTTAGTGGTAGCCATACTCCAGTCTAGTTATGAGACTGTAACATCTATTTACAGCCTAAATGAGAAGTACTCATAAGGTTAGGTCCCCAAAATAACAAGATACCCCACTAAAAATCTGAGCCGTGAACCACATAACCAGAAACACAAAGGTAACCCCCCCTCCCCCAACCCCCTCCCCCCCCTTTACCCCCTTCCCCCCCTTCCTTCCCCTCCCCCCCCTTCTACCTATCCCGTCCCCGCCCCTATCCCCACTGTCAGACACAGGACTTTCGAATGACAGCCCTAAGTATAGTAATCGGCTGCATTTCCCTCCCCTCCATATATGTGTATGGGAGGTAAAAAGACCCCCAGTCCGCACATCCTCTAGCACCCTAAAGAGACTCCCCTTAATCCTTCCCATAAGGGTGACACTAAGAATCTCACGACGAGATTATCACCCCAACCTACCAACGCGTGCGCGTCTGCAAAGTACATGTTACTGTTATAGAAAATTATGTTATGTAATTGTTTGTATACAGTACTGAAAAAATGTGTTTCAGATAACCCAGATTGATTTCCCTTGCCCCTCTTCCCAACCCCCCCCCCCATCCCCTTCCCCCCTCCGCCACTCCTCCCCTCCCCACCCCCCCTCCCCTCTCCCCTTCCCTCTTCCCCCCTCCCCTCCTCCCCCCCCCCATCCCCTCCTTGAGTGAAACACACAAAACCCTTTGGAATGCAATAGGAAAGCAAAAGGGGATCCTAAAATGGTACATAGAGGTTCTGGACCCCTCTATTGCACACTTACCGGCCTCCGCCCGGACCCACCCCCCGGAAGGGGCGCTTAGCCCCACAAGTGGTCCGCTCAAAAGACCAGCCCCATGTTATTAAGGTCTCAGATAGCCTGATTTCTACTGCTCCTATCTGCTGGGCCTGTCCCCGTCAGATCTTCTCTCTGTTCCCTGCCTCTCTCCCCTCTCCCTCGCCCCTCCCTCCACCTTGGCACCACTAGATCGAAAACACATGCCGCCCAGGCCTACCACAATGTTTCTCGGGCCGAAAACAAACCACTAAGCCGAAAGCAAGACCTTCCAGGTGGGAAAGGAAAGGTCATCTTGCACACCATAACAAAAACCCCAATGGCTAACCTAGCGGCAATCAAAATAATCTCCCTAAATGTAACAGGCCTACAAAACATGACAGGGGACTTAGCTCTCCAAGACCGTAAAAGATCAGGGGCGATTCATCTCCGCAGGAAAACCCATCACATCCCAAGACCCCCCAAATTTATTCAAAAAAGTTGTTCCAATGAGCTATTTTCTTCATTTAGTATTAAAAAAAAAGGGGAGTAGCAATTACACCGACAGGGAACACCATTTAATCATTCAAACAACAGTGGACCCAGAGGGTAGATTTCTAGTGGTATACGGCTCAAAAGCCGGCTCGGCGATTGCTCTGATCCATATCTATGCTTCCTAACGAGAATCAACTGATTTTCTCTCTCTCAACATTTCCGAAGCATAGACCCCCCCGGCATATTTTGTCGTAAATCTGGTTGCGGAGAATTTAAAAACATGGTACTCAACCCTGCGCTGACACAATCATCTCCGGCGGGCCGCCCCTATACACACTCTCCCAAAACAAATGGGACAGTTTAGGGGATATACAAGATTTCTCTTTAATAGAACTTTGGAGAGCCCAGCACCAGGGCCAGCCGAGAACCTCAAACCTTTTATTTTCCAGCGCCTCACCAGACCTATTCTCGATAGACATTTCATAGTAACTAAAAACATCCTAGAGGCAGTGTGCAAATCAGACATAGGCCCAATTACGGTGGTCTGACCATGCTCCCATTACTCTAAACCTTATCAATCCCATTTACAAATCAAATGTTTATTCATGAGACTAAACACTCCTTTGTGAACCACCCTGAATAGAACAGAGGTCAAAGCAGCACTTAAGGTTACTTTTCTTTTGTTAACTCAGGATCAGTCACCTCTCCGACCCTCCTGTGAGAACCATAAGGCCTCAATCAGAGGGAAACTTCATCTCTATTGTCAGCCCACAGGACAAGGTCAAACTAAAATTACTCAAAGACCTCACGTATACATCAATCGAATTAGAACAATCACTAAAACCACCCACCGCCCCATCTAGAAATATACAAATTATTAACTGCTGCCAGACGAAAATTAAAACAGGCCCAACTAGAGGATGTAAGAAACTCTAAAATGGACGAACCAGCATAGTATGATAAGGTAACAAGGCATACAACTCCTAGCCCGTTAAACTGAGAGTGGTTAGAAAAGATCTCCAAATAACGGCAATCAAGAAATAGGTTGGTGTGAAATCCAATATAATGATAAAAAAAATCGCTGCGGAATTCACCAATTCTATACCAAATTCTATAACTTTGAGATCCCAGAATGGCCGAACCGAACCTAATCTTGCGGAAGCCATAAAAAAATATCTGGAGAAATGGTCACCTCCCTAAGTACGGAGGAGGAAAACGCGATACTTAACGCGAAATTTCGAAATAATAATTAGAAGCCAGTGAAAGTACTGAAGTGTCAAAGTCCCCTGGCCTAGACGCTGTTCACAAATTGAATTACAAAAGATTTCTTACCTATACTATCCACGCATCTACTGAAGATTCAATTTTCTTATGGAAGGGAACCCACTCCCCGACCTCGTATGGTCTCTAGCTTAACTAGCCATAATACATAAGATGGAAAGACCCGATGCAATGTTGAAGTTACGCCCAATCTCCCTCCTGACAAACGACCTTTAAATTGGTATATACAATTCGCAAATCGACTGAACCCTATCTTACCCAGGCTCATAACATAGACCAAGCGGATTTGTGCGGGCAGGCAAGCCTCATATATACCCGTACAATAATTAATATAATAGCCATTTTCACCTTCAGAACCACAGCAATCCTACTAAGCTTAGACGTGGAGAAGGCGTTCGCCAGAATGACTGGGGTTCTTAGATAGCACCCTACAGCACCCTAACGTAAATTTTGGATTCAAAGACTCATACTTAGAGGGTGTCCCCGTAGACTTTACAAGACCTTCATCATGGTGAAACCCAGGGGGCAACCTAACAAACGATTCAATATTAAAAAAAAACGGCACCGAACAAGGATGCCCTTTTCTCCTCTCCTCTCTCTCTTTTGTTTCTCCTCTCCGGCTTTTTTTTTTTTTTGTCCTCTTCTTTGTTGGTCTTTTTCTTTTTTCTGTTTGGTGTTTCGTTTTTTCTCTGTTTTCCTCTTTTTCTTTTGTTGTTTATTTATTTTGGTTTTTGTTATTGTTTTTTTTTTTTTGGCTTTTGGTTTTTTTATTTGGTTATTTTTTTGGGTGTGTTTATGTTTTTTTTATTGTATTGGCTCTGGTGATTGTTTCTTGAGATTTTGATTTTGGTGTGTAGGTTTTTTTTAGATCATGTGTTTGTTATATTTCTTCTTTTTTTGCTTTTGTTGATTTTTTCTTGCACTGACAATATAACCTCTAAGCATCAATAAGTCGAGAAAACGTAGACATCCGAGAGATAAGCACGGAAACAAACAATATAAGATTTCGGTTATTTGCAGACGATATAATCCTAAACGCTATCCAACCCCAAATTGCTCTCCCTAATCTATCTCCAAAAAGAATTTGAAGACTCGCATAATCTCATGTGACAAAATTAATAGCGATAAGTCTGGAAGCGTAAACCTAAATCTACCAAGCCAGAGGGTGAAATTAACTAAAGCTTCTTTCAATTATCGCTGATTCCTCATACATTAACTATCTAGGAGTAATGTATCCAGAACACCAGTCCTCTATACAAGCAAAATTACCCTAGCCCATTTCGGAAAATTAAGACCGACCGAGACAAATGGAACGGCTACAAAATTTTCATGGCTCGGAGAATGAATTCTCGGTCAAAATGAACCTCTCCCCCGCTTGCTATACTATTTCCAGACCCCCCGCCACATTCCTTGCTCAGAATTGAAAGACTACAAAAGCAAATCTTCCACTTTATCTGGCAAGTTAAAAAAAAACCTAAAAACCGCTCGGTCAGTTCTGCTCACGTCAATGGGGAGAGAGGCCGTGATCCCGACATACTAAGATACTACCAGGCCACACACTTAGACAGTGTATTATGGAATGCTGCACCAGATCATAGTGCTGGTTAGATATAGAATTCACAATACGCCGTGCACGCCCTCTCCTCTGCCACTTGTCTTTGGTCTCTGATAAGGGGAGACACATACTAGTAAATTTAGCCTTGGGTCAATGAGACACACATGGGAGATCTGGACGAAAACTAAACTCAAATTTAAACTCGCCGCCACCAACTCTCAACTCATCCACTCTTCAAAACCCTAAATCCCCCCTGGCTGTGAGCCAAGTCGACCAATTTAAATCAAAAAACATCAGAGTAAGCGCTGACCTGCTGATCTAGGGCAATTCCGGATCTAACCAAAGCCTACAAACAAATATGAACTTCAGAAACTAAATGCGTTCAATATCTCAATTCGACACTTTTTCAATCATTATCTCCCACATGGAGTTTCCCACTCTCCAGGTTCGAAAGGCTGTGCCAGAACACTCGCAACACCAGAAAGGCCTCATACGCAGTCTACGCTGAATGAGACAGCACAGATCCCCCCACCCTGCGACTATTGCAAACGGGGTAGGTGGAATATATACCCAGAGAAAGAAGAGGACTGGGAAAGTAATATGGGAACTGCCTCAGGGAACTTCCATAGTACCACGACAAAGAACTATATACAAATACTGTTCACTGGTACTTACCCCAGTTAGATTAAGAACAAATCTACCCTCATGGCCTCCGATCTATGCTGGAGAGGAAGCGGAACAAGGGGACATGCCACATATGGGTGGTCCATGCCCAGATTCAGAAATATTGGGCCCTAAAAATATAATAAAGATGTCACAGGCCTCACCATACCTTTAAACCGTTAACCTACTTGTTGGCCAGGCCAACAAGATGCTGACCGCCCAACCAAGAAAATTAATCTCCTTCATTCTTACAGCGGCCAGAATGTGCGTGGCCGCCCGTTAAGGGGTAAAATCCGCCCCCCCGCCCCCCCCAAAACCCCAAGCAAACAAGTGAAAGAAAGACCTTCACGAAGTATCTCATTGAAAAACTCACTCAACAGCCTTCTTGAATATATCACACATGGTCCTTTATAACATTTGGAACCATGGCTGCCACCCACAGATAGAATGACCCCATCTGACACCAGAAGGGAAATAATGACCTAAGTAAAAATTAACCTAATAGAGAATGTTGGTGTTAGCTAAGGAGGGAAAGACAACCCCCCTCACCCCCCTCCCTTTTTCTGTTTCTCCCCCTACCCTCTTTCTCTCTTTCCTCTTCCCTCGCCTGCCCTCCTGGGTCTGTTAATAGGACCGGAGCCGCGGCGAGTCTATTGGTGGTGTAAAAAGAAAAATCCTGTAATATATGTTATGTTGAATTTATGTACATTGTATAACTGCTAATAAATGTTTTTGAAAAAAAAAAAGAAGTTATTTCATCTCGTTTTGGTCTCTCGCCCCTCTTGTCCTAAGACCTTTTAGTACTACCCATAAACTCTGCATACTGGGAAGAATGTAGAAGGCATAAAGAATAATCCTTGTGTAGCAGGGTATTCCTGGGCGTTACACCGCTGCCTCCGACTGACCTGTAGAGACAGTGATGGAATAAAAAACTATGTCCTTGAATCTGACACTCGAGCAGGGAATGAAACATTGTGTCTGTGACAATGTGGTCAGTAGCTGCTGGAGCCGTAGAAAGGTGCTATGACAGTTATGGAGCTATAAGTCTTCCTGGACTAGGCCACCTTACCCCCCTAAGCCCCAGGTAGTACCCCCTCACTGTAGTAAGGTGTGCGGGGATCGCCAACAGCACAGGGATTAACCTTACATATAGTTACAATTAGATGATGTTGAAAAGACATAGGTCCTCAGTTCAACCTATTCTAAATTTAGACAACAGAAAAACTTTCTCCTATATCTTACATACTTATTGATCCAGAGGAAGCAAACAAAAAACCCCATTAATGGGGAAATTAATTCCGTCCTGCTCCAAGACTTGCAATCGTACTATCCTTGGATCAACATCCTCCCTTCCCATGTATACTTATTTGGTATATCCCCTGTATACTTCCATCTAAAAAGATGTCCAACCCTTTTGTTTGAACAATCTATTGTAATTGCCATCACAGTTCTCCTGGGTAATAAATTCCACATTTTAAACTGCCCTTACTGTAGAAAAACCCTTTCCTCTGTTGCTGGGAAGATTTCCTTTCCTCCAACTTAAGGATGGCCAAGTCCTTTTACTGCCCCGTGGGATAACTAGTTCTTTTTGAATCTCCTTGTATTGTCCCCAAATATATTTGTATATAGCTTTTATCATATCCCCTCTTATACCCTCTTTTCTAATTTGTAAATAAATCCTAATTTAGCTAGCCTCTCCTCAAAGTTAGAATTGTCCATCCCCTTTATTAATTTGGTGGCTCTTCTCTGCACTCTCTCTAGTTCCAAATTCTTTTCGTAGGATTCTGTACAGATCCTCAGCGAGCAGGAATCAACTGTGTTTAGTTCCTCCAGCTGGTGCAGCACCGCGGCAACCCCGACGTGATGGGCTTGGTGGCGGAGACCCTGCGGCATGTGCCTGACCACCCCATCTTGGAACATCTCCTGGTAGGCATACCAGAAGGTAGAGTGCACCAACGATACATGAGGGTAAGCTGCCCTCACATATAACACTGGGACATGAGGCTCTGATGGAACAGGTTTACCAGTGCTCATGGTATTTTAGTATTGGGAGAGACAAGCACCCTTATTATTGCACTGTTATTGTTTATTGTATGCTGGTGTTGCATGTTGTTCTCTTTGCCATACTGTTGGGGCTCACAGGTAAAGACCTAGGTTGCAATACCTGTGTGAGGTGATCTGGGTTATAAGTATACGGTATATACCGGTTCCCGTGAGGAGCTATCCCGCCAACGCTGGGATCCTTACTGAATGGAGGCGCTGCACCATTCCCCCCAAGCTTCCCCACTAGCGAGGCTTAGCCCCTGTAAGCCAACCGTTAAGCACCATAGCGCATAATGCCTGCATTTTCCCCTTAGGGGTAAGGTAAGGGGGTTGTTACACTTGATCCCCTCTTACAATCTCAGCAATAATCTCCTGCTATACCCCTTCTAACTCGCCTGATGCATCTCTCCTCTCTGCTCCATTTGTCTTAGGGGTATTCTCTCGTCAAAAACTTTTACTCTTTTGTCCTCCCTTGCTGTGTCAACTCCCCTCAATCCTCAGCTTCACACCATCCACATCTCTACCCATCTTCAAGTCCCGCCTAAATAGCATCTCTTTCAATGAAATTATTTGCTTAGTCTGGGCCCTTTGCTAGTCCCTTGTACTCTATGCACTTTATTGCTCCCTCAATTTTTTATATTGCACTTGCACCTATGTATTCTGTAAATCTCCCATTATTCATGTTAGATTGTAAAATCGGTATGGTTGGGACTCTTGTGTCCCCCACTGTTTTAACTTCCTGTTAACACACTTGTGGAAATTGTGTAATATTATATCACCGTTCTTTGTAATCTGTTAAAGCATTGTGGGGGGGCTATTAAATAAATATACATACATACAACCTTGTGGTGCTGAAGACACCATACAGCACATTGACATGAATTAGCAGGAGTGTTGTCGGGGTCTCCTCCCAAACATCCTGCTCCTAGCCACGTTCTTCTTTGTTCCACCAGTGTGCTGTTGTGTTCTGTCTCTTCTGGGGTTCCTATGTCGTCTTCTTTGTTGCTCCTGTCTGTCCTTATAGTTCCTGCTTTCCTGGTCTGTTCCTTTGGCCTTTGGTTTTGTGAGCAGACTCCTATGCTATGCTTCTTTCCAGTTTTGTTCCTAGTTCTGAGTCCCTTTGCATATAAAGGCCTTTGCTATTTAACTAGATTGCCTGCCCCAGTCTGTTTCAATATTAGTCGATGAGGTTGAAAAAAAGACTACATCCATCAAGTCAATCCAACCTATGCTCAATTGTAGACAACAGATACTTTATCCTATATCTATACTTATTGATCCAGAGAGGCAAATAAAAAAAACCCCATTACGGCAAAAATCAATTCCTTCCTGCTCCAAGAATTGGCAAATCGGATTAATCCTGGTCAACATCCGTCCCATTATACTTATTTGTAATAACCCTGTATACCTTTCCTATTTAAAAAGATGTCCACCTTTTTTTGGGAACAAATCTATTGATCTGTCATCAACCTCCATGGGTAATGAAGTCCACTTTTAACTGCCCTATCGTAATAACCCTTTTCTTTGTTGCTGGTGAAATCTCCTTTCCCCAAACTTAAGGGAGGCCCGAGTCTTTGTACCTGCCTTGGATGAATAGTTTCTTGCTAGCAAGTACCAGACCTGTCCCTGCTCCTAGTCTCAGTTCCTGCTCCCTGCCCATTCCTGCTCCCTTAGCCTGCTCCTGCCTCGCTGTTGCCGAACCCTGCGTGTGACCCCCGCGTTCCTACTTGTGCTCTTCTGACCTCTGTGTTCAAGAAAATAGCAAGGGAGGGCATGAGAGATTAGGAAGAGGTGTGGGATGGGAGGGAGAAACAGAGGGATGTCTGACGTATGATTCCCACTTTTTCCTTAAAATAGTCACAAGTGCCTGAGCTGAGATGGAGGAAGGATAGGTCAGCCTGAGGGTGTTTGAGTAGAAGTTACAAAGACAGATAACAGTGCGGGCGTGGGTTAGACTTGTCATGTTATAGTGAAGAAAAGTAGCTTGTTTAGTTGCGAGAAGGGTAGAGATGAAACATGATAGCATAAATTTGTATTGAAGGAGTCTGCGAGAGTATTGAGATTTCCTCCAGATGCGTTCATAAGGAACGAGTTGGGGCATCAGCATGCGTCTGTGGGAATTAGCAGGGTCTATGGTTAGAATGGCGAGGGCTGCAGAGAGAAAGCTGGGCATGTAAATCAGAGACAGTACAAGGCAGAGGTGTAGTTCCTAACCCGGGTGATGAAGCACTGTGTCTTTTTGGCGCGGCGGCCGAGCGAAGGCCATGTCCATGCGTTGGAAATCAGCCTAGGAGCCGAACCATGCTGTGCGACGTCATGGTCGCGCTCCCACCATGCCCCCAGTCCTAAAAGACGCGGGCAGGAGAATACACTGGTCAAGACGTTTTTTCCCCCATATGCGATCCATCCCTGTCCTTTATGGCAGATTCCCATAACTTCTGTCATTCCAACCTTTTACCTGGTTGGGAAGACATCTGCTTCTCTAACTCGGCTGTATGTGGCATGTTCCAGACTACTCAGCGTCTGTGTGGACTTCCTATGAGAGCAATTAACCCGTGATATCCCCTAAATGAAAATCATGCTACTTGTAAAGCCAGATAACCTTGGTCTGCACAAATGATTAATGGTACTCACCCCGACAACACATACATCATTCACTCTTATTGGTGTCAGATGTTTCCTTGTCGGTTCTTTCTTCCTCTGACTTAATCGCTAAACTTTCCTGTACAACCACTGAAACTGCCAACGAGAAAGGGAATCCCTCATTAAAGCTGGGAGTGGTAAATTGTATTGTATTGTATTGTATGTCTTTATTTATATAGCGGAATACGTGATCACAGGGAGTGGGGGGGAGGAGCGGTATTCGCAGGAAACACACAAGAAATAAAAAATATAAACACAGTGATAGTGCAATATTTTAAGACAAGCGGAAGAATGGTGAATTCCTTGGCTCAAGGTCACTTCCTACTTACAGTCATTAAGATTTAAACAGGCAGTGGTTCGACTCTGTCAGTATGATGTCGGTGTGGGTTATCACAGAGAGGTGAACTTATAGTAGTTACCTTCATATGCGTGATTCCAAGGGATAACAGCGCAGGTTCACGTAGGAAATATGAAAGAAGCCGGACCTATAGTATAGACCATAAAGTAACGATTTTTATCTCCTCAAGCAAGTGCACAAACGTACTTACAATAATTACTTAATATGTTTCCCGTAGCAGTTTTCGTGAACATTAGATGGCTTTTTGGTCGATGGTGTGCTGGCTGGATACTTCCCTTCGCTTTCCACCTCCCCGTCGCGGTCATGGCTCTGACTCACTTCCGGCGGACGTGGGATGACAACCGGTGGAGAGCGTGGCAGAGATGAATCTCAGCCGATCTCTGTTATAGAGGCAGCAGGCACCTCACACGTCTTCACTTGCGCCTGGCTCTGTGGAGCTAAGGCTTGGCCTCAACGCGTTTTCGCTGTTCTCTAACAGCTTCCTCATAGAAGCGAAGGTAAGCTATCCAGCCAGCACACCATCGCCAAAAGCCCTCTACTGTCCTCACTGAACTGCTACGGAATAACTTCAGTACGTATTGTACTTACGTTTGTGGCACCTTGCGTTATGAGATAAAATCTGTACTTTATGGTCTATACTATAGTCCGTCTTTCTTTCAATATTATCTACGGAACCTGAGCTGTTATACCTTGAATTATCCCACCCCATGAAGTTACTACTGCAAGTTCCCCTCTCTGTGTATACCCACACCGACATCATCCTGACAGAGTCAGACCACTGCCTGTTTAAATCTTACATGCTGTAATTAGGAAGTGCATTAGAGCCAGATTCCCATTCGCCGCTTGTCTTAACATATTGCACTATCACTGTGTTATATTTTTTTATTTCTTGGGTGTGTTCCTGAAATACCGCGCCTCCCCCCCCCCTGTGGATCCAAAAAGTCTTCTCATGTAAGGAATCTGTACCTATGCCCTTGGAAGGTGAGAAGCGTGTTCTCTGGGATACCATCCCTTTAAGTATGGCATTGTTTTTTTGCCCTTTATCTATTAAGTGTTTTTAGCGCCGGTACAAGTCCATTTGGGTGCTTTATTATATAGCGCAGAAATCTACATAGCGCTTCACCGTAGTAATACATATCATTAAATAACAAATAATATTAAAAAACCGATCCATGGGAATAAGTGCTCAGACATACTGTAAAAGTAAACATTAAGGAAGGAGTCCTGCTCTAGGAGCTTCAATCTAATGGTAGGTAGGAGAAACGTACAGAGACAGGTAGGGAGGATCTAGTAGTGCGTCTGCAGGGGGCCAATCTTTAGGTTATCATGTCCATGATTACCATCTATCATATGTCTTCTTTAAAGCAGATTGTCCTTAGGTGAGTCTTCAAGGTGGATAGCGAGGGGCTATTCGGTTATTGAGGGGAAGGCATCCAGAGGTGTGGGGCAGAAAGTGAGAAAGGTAAGGCGGGGAGGCTTTTAGATCAGCAAAGGGGGTAGAAAGAAGACATCCTTGAGAGAACGCAGAGTCGGGATTGCATAGCGAGAAATTAGGGCTGAGATGTAAGGGAGGGCAGAAGAATGTAAAGCTTTAAAGTGAGGCACGAGAATTGAGTGGTTAGATACGTGATTTAATCGAAAGCCAGGAGAGGGGATTTCTGATGGGAGATGCGGAGACATATTAGGAAGAGTAGATATGCTGGCAGCAGCTTAGGTAGTTGGGGATACAGGTGAAGGTAGGAATGCCGACAGCAGGAGGTGCAGTAATCAAGACGGAGAGAGAGGGCCTGAGTCCATAGTTTTAGCAGTTTGAAAACAGAGAACGGGCGAATCATTGTATATTTCGGAGAAAAAGCGACAGTTTTAGAAACGTTTTGACTATGAGAGGAGAAATGAGAGGAGGAATCAATTGTACCCCTAGCACGTGCTTGGGCACTGGTAATATTCGTATTTCCAATAGCAATTGAAGGAAGGTATTTAGGGCCAGGTTTGGAGGAAGATAAGGAGCTCTGTTTTTGGCCATGTTAAGTTTCAGTCGGCGGATGACCATCCAGAAAATGATATTCCAGAGATGCATTCGAAAACTTTTGGTCGTACAGCAGGTTAAGGTCAGGGGTTGAAAGTTAAAAATTTGTGTGTCGTCGCATAGAGGTGAAATTTAAACCCAAAAGATGTGATTAGGTCACTGTGCAGGGTAACATGCAACTACACCGCGGGTTTTCTGGACAAGCTTATTTATTGAGCCTTGAAAAATATAACGCCACAAACAAAAATAGCTTTTCATCACCAGCAACAAAAGTAAAATAACTTTTCTTCAGCAGACAGACAAAAAACCTGTTTCCTCTTTAGCAGACAGTGTATATGGCGTTGCCTTCTATGCAGGGACAGACATTTCAACAATTCAATGACTTTTCTAATCAGATCATGACCTTGTATCAGGAATCTCTTAGCAATCTCTTTTACACTTCATCCTCCATCCTCAACAGACAGCCTCCATCGGTCTACAGCCTGGGTTTTTAACACACCTTGATTAGGCAGCTGGATCCATATTATCCGGCGTTCCCAGCGGAAAGTAACCTAGTCAGTGGCTGCACTGCAGACTAGACATAGTTTTTCCAGGCTATAACGTAGCTTTTGTTTACCCTGTCCCCTTCCTCCCCTTGTGGCTGGGCTCCCACGGCTGAAGCCCACCAATCCACCCCGTCTCTAGCAAAGAAGTCAGCAATTTGCTGTCGTTTTTCCTTTCCTTTTCCCCGCCTAGCGAATCGCACCTGAGAAGGGTTGGAGGCCATTACCAACTAGTCAATCTAGCATTGAATCCTCATCTAGTTAACCACTTCAAGTGGAGCTATGATCCGTCCCAAATAAAATGGACTCCTGCCAGTATGCCTCAAAGCCTTCGATTGCCCACTTTACTGCGAGGCACGGTTTCTCATCCTGAGTATTTTTTTGCCCTTGGACAATTTTCCTACTCAAGGAAAATGATAGGATTTCAATTTCCCTCAAACTGTTTGTACAAACAGTACTGCCCCTAGCCCTATCTCTGATGCATCTGTTTGCACTATAAAAGGGCTTTGAGTCTGGGCTTGTAGGATGGACCCTCTGATAGACCCCTTTTTATTTCCCTCAAGGCTCTCTGACAATCCCTTACCACACCACTTGTGTAGGGCACCTTTTTTTGAGGCCGTGTAAGGGGCTGCCACTTCCGACTAGATGGTGATGAAACGCCATTATACCCTGCAAACCCGCAGAGAGCGTACCTGCGTTTTTGTTTGGGAGGTCGGCACTTCCTTTCAGGCAGCTACCTTGTCGCATTGGCCTTATACTTTTCCCCCTCCCACGCGCAGACCCTAAGTATTTGGTTTCCTCCGTTTTACAACCGTCAAGGCACATTTTCTTAGGGTTGGCTGTGAGTCCTGCCTCTCTTAGATTGAGGACCCGCTTTCAGCCTAGTTAGATGGCCCGCCAGTGGTGGACTATAAATGACAATGTCCCTCTAGGTAGCTGCGGTCCTAAGTCCTATGGGTGCCTCAGATCTTATCCCATGATCCTCTAAATGTGGGCTGGGGCTCCATGCAGTCCAATGGCATTGTCACAACTGGTATAACCCATTGGAGGCAAAGGCTGTTTGGGCATTGACTTTTCCTCTAAGGGTATTTGCCAGTCATCCTTTTGTCAATCCAAGTGTAATATTATTCGTTGTTACCAAGGGCTCAATTAATTCACCACCCTTGGCATCGGGATATGCGTCACTTGATACCCAAAAAGCATTGACCTTTCGAGGTCCACCCAAAATCTTACCTTCCCATCGGGTTTAGGGACCATAATTATGGACTATAACACTCACTACATGATTCCTCAATCACTCCTAAGTGTAACCTTTCTTGTAACTCCTTCTCTACCAAGCCCCTACGACTTTCAGCAACCTATATAAGACGGGACGTACTTTACCCCAGGTGCTGTCTCGATTGCTGGGAAATTAAGTTAGTTTGTCCTGTAAGTCAGAAAAAAACATCCTGGAATTGAATAATATTGCTAACAATCCCCTTTTTGTTCAGAGGACAACTGTTTACCCTTGGGATTTTATCGTCATCTCACGATGTCTCCCCGTGGAGGCTGAGACCCAATTTCCGTTTTCCTCCTCCACCTGGTGGATGACTAGTGAACCCGCTTGCTCTTCCAGGGTTTCACAAGTTCACATTGTAAATTTGTTTACCCTTCCTGTACTCCTGTTGAGCGATGCCTCGTAATACACATCACCCGTACGCGAGTACTTCATGGCCCTGCCATTTGGCCAGGAGTTTACTCTCGCAACGGGGTACAATACATCACCTGGCTCCGGGGGTAAAACACTCTCATGCGAGCAGCTGATTTACTGTTCTCTCCCAGACTGTCCTGGGCTGATCGAAGATTCTCCCTGGAAAATGGCCGACCACATCTAAGGCTCTTCCTCGGTCTAGTACATCTTGCAGGGTATTCTTAGAATGGGCTGCTGGTTCTCCCAGGACTCCTTAGGAGGTCTATGATCCCCCGGCAATTCAAATGGGAGAGAATCCCGTGGAGGCCTGGGGAACTTCCCGCACTGCAAACAGCAGAAAAGGGCGAAGTTCATTCCAGTCTCTCTTCTTCTCTGAATCTACAATTTTCTCAGCATCCCTTTTAGAGTTTCGGTTAAATCTTTCCACCAATCCGTCATCTGTGATGGTAGACCGATGTCCGAACATACTTTACCTCTGTAATTTAAGACTCTGCATTCAGTTAGCATGAATTTGTACCTTGGTCTGTCAGACACGTAACCTGGGGAAGTCCAACCTACCCGGTGAAACAGTCCCACAACTTGTTGGCACTTGCTTCGCCGTGGCTGTTCTCAGGGGAACCCTCGATACTTTGTCGCATAATCACTATTACAAGGATACAAACCTGGGTCCTTATCGCAGAAGGTTTCCTAGGAGTGTCCTACCAAGTCACCCAATCCTATCCTCTCAAGGGAACTGACACCAAGTAGAGGAACAAAGGGGCTGGTTTTTGTCCGTTTTGGACTAGTAGCTGGCCCTCCGACATGCTTACCATAGCTTAGCAATATCATACTATGCATCCCTGGCCATAGAATCGGGATAAACTGTCCACGTTTTTTCCCTTCGCCAGGTGACCACTCCAAGGGACAGTATGGCTAGAGTGAAAACAGATTTAACAAACGCCTGGGACCATATCTGTCTGGTGACCTCCCCTTTTTTGTGCTGCCGATCACCCTATATAGGATATCATTTGATAGCTCAAATGGGGAAGACTATCACCCCCTGTGCTCTAAAATCTGTTCATAATCATTTTCACACCACCTTGTCATCTGGTCTAGAAAGTACTGGGTCTTCCCCTTGTGCTTCTGGCAAAGTCAGGGAGTCGGTCTGGTAAATCTCCGGGCATCATAATCCCCCTCCTCTGGCCATCCCCTAGCCATCACTTGTGACCTCTGACTACAGAATGGTCCCTTGAAGGCCCAGATTTCCTGCAACCAGTCCTGTTTTGTCCCAAGCTCTTTGCTTTCCGAGTCTTTTGAACCAACCCGGTGGTCTACTGAGAAAAAGGTCTGCCGAGAAGGGGGAACAGTTTGCCAGGCTTTCTCCTGCGCCCTAGAAGAGGCTCCTCATGAAGGACTGGGCCATTAGGTCCGAACAGAAAGGCCAGTCCCGACCGAGCACAAACGGGGCAGGGCGCCAAGGAACACTCCTACTTCTAGGTAAGCCTCCTAACCTTTTACTGTAAGCCGGATTTTTGGCCGTCAGATACGTTTTACATCTCCGTGTAGGACATTCATGCTCCATGGGGAGTCAAAGAACACACTTTGGCGGTAACGGTCCTGGAGGACCAGAGTTTTCAGAGCCCGAATCTACAGGGGCCTGGACGTTTTTTTCCCCCAATCAGGGCTGCAAGTACCCGGGCTTGTAATTTTTTTCTGTTCCTCCCCCAGTAAACGGCCGAGCGAACTGGTTTCTGCTGAATGAAAGACAATCCCATCAGTGGACATCCACATACTGGTGGCCTTTTTCTCCGCCGGCGGAACATGGGGAGGGTTCCCTCTCAGGCGGGGGCTTTGGATAGCGCTCCGCTGGACTCGGTTATGGAACCAGGCATCTGGTGGATCTGTGGGCGACGTCCTCGAAGTTCCTCTCACTTTGCGACGACGACATCCGTAAGGAGATGAGGGTCTTACGGGGACCAGCATTTTGACTCCGGCCTTGCTGGAAAACGACTCTCCTTTTTTTTTTTCCCCCCCCCGGTTTTGACTTGGCGGTTTCCGTGACGTGCCGGTAGTTCCCCATTGAGTCCCGCCTCCCTCTTTGGTTGGGCTCCGCAAGTACCGTGGAGTCGTGTCCCTTACACTCACCTTCTGCTGCATCCCCAAGGAGTTTCTCACGATCAGACCGCCAAAGTTAGGTGTCAGCAGCGTGGCGTTTTAAAACCCACAGCGTGCCGGAAGGGTAATTATTTGTAAAATTGTTCAAAACCACCTGCCGAAGAATTGCCTCCTTAGTGCACTCCTCGGTGTATTCACCACGCACATAAGTCCATAATCGCTGAGCGAGGACCCGGGCTCATCTTAGCGTGTACTCATGTTCCGGAACTGCTGCCGTTAGGTCGCTGGGTTTCAGACCGAAGCGATCCATTAGGCGTTTTACTTGTTGGTAGTCCATGGCCTGATCTGCTGCGACCCTGATATGAGGCCTGGGTTCTCCTAGAGGAGCCTGGGCTCAAAGCGTTGCCCAGCGATCTTAGCCCAGCCTGAGCTTTCGGCAACTCTTTCAAAATCATTAAAAAGCCTCTGGATCCTCTCCGGAGCCATTTTTCCTCAGGAGTCCCGGGGTTTTTGCTTGCAAGTTCTGGACTGGCAGACCCCTGGACTTGGGTCAACAGCTTGTAATCCCTCTCATCCTGTGCTGTTTGTATCTTTCCATCTCTCTCTGCTTGTAGCCGGGCTCTCGGCACAGAACGCTTTCAAACATTTCTTTTCTTCCATTCTTGTGTGTGTGTTGTGTGTGGCCCCTGTAACTGCAGGAGCCTGTGAGAAAATCAAATCTCACTTCTTGACACCATATTGTCAGGGTACATGCAACTACCAACACGCGGTTTCTGGACAATCTTTTTTTTTAACACTTTTATTTAGCCTTGAAAATATACAGCACACAACAAAAATATCTTTTTCACCAGCAACAACCGACAATGGCTTTCTCAAGCAACGACAAAAACAGTTTCTCTTTAGCAGCAGTTTATATGGCAGTTGCCCTTTTTCTATGCTTTAGGCAGCTTACTCTTCACTCCTCAACAGACAGCCTCCATCTGTTACAAGCCTGGTTAACACACTTATTAGGCAGCTGGGATCCAACTAATTATCCTGAGGTTCCCAGCTGAAGTTAACCTCGTCAGTGCTGCAACTTGCGACAGCATAGGTTTTCCAGGCATATAACTGGTGGGCTTTTGTTTCCCTGTCACATCACCTAAAGAGAGTGTTTAAAGAAAGAAAAGAGAAAGGGGTCCCAGAACCGAGCCCTGGGGTACCCCCACATAGAGATCAATAGGAGGAGGAGGTTGTTAGCAAAAGATAACACTGAAAGTACGATGGGAGATGTAGAGGAAAATCCAGGATTAATCTTTGTTTTCCGATCGTCTTGGTGAATCAATAATACAGAAATATGTTATCTTATTCCTAAGGGAAAGTAATTGATTTACCACCTCGTCACTAACCTTTGAGTGCTGAAAACAGGTCTAAAACGTGGCCATCGACCAAAAAATGCTGCTTGGCGTTCCATCCCTAGAAACATTGCCTCTGGACATTTCCATCCCCCGTGATCTTGCTCACCCGACCGACAAGCCATGTCTGCTTTCACCCAACACTGCATGTCCCGCCCTACCAACCCGCTCCGCCACTGCATCTTCAAATTTCCCCCTGTGGGACTGCTACACTGTACACTGCCCTAGACGGTCGCTTTGACGCGCCATCTTTAAAGGGCCCGATATAAGGGTACTCACCATCGACACCAAATGTACCATTTCTCTTCTTTAATGGGTCAGATTCTCTCATGGTTTCGGCTCTTCTCCTCTGACTTAATCTCTAACCATCTCCTGTACACTCACTGAAAAAACCTCTGCCAAAGGAAAAGAATCCTCATGTAAGCTGGGAGTGGGAATCTATTGTGATTTCAACCGCCTCTGATTATTGGTATATTATAATACCTCTCGTAAGAATTTTAACTAGCCCTTCCTGGGGCAGAAAATGACAGAGTTTTGAATACAAATAGTCATATTTCCCCTCCTGCGACTTCAGTCACCACCACGAGTTGACGACATTCGTCCTCCAAGTGGTTATATAGAACACGAATGAAATTAGTTTGGATGTTTGTCTCGCATAACTGCAAAATAATCAGATATTCCCTCTTTCCAGAGTTCAGAGCCACCAAAATAGTTACTATACTCCTTACAAGCGTGATCCATGCGGGTAGTGGGAGTGCTCCCTGTCCATGCTGTATTGTCATTTGCCCCTCTGTCCATGCTGGTAGTGGGCAAGGTGCTCCCTCTGTCCATGAGGTAGCGGCAGTGCCCCTCTGTCCATGTTGGTAGTGGCAGTGCCCCTCTGTCCCATGCTGGTAGTGTGCGTGCCCCTCTGTCTTGCGGTAGGGTGCAGTGCACCTCTGTCGATACTGTAGTGGGCAGTGCGCCTCTGTCCATGCTGGTACGGGCAGTGCGCCTCTGTCCATGCTGGTACGGGCATTGCGCTCGTCCTGCTGGTAGCGGGCAGTGCGCCTCTGTCCATCGCTGGTAGTGGGCATGCGCCGCTGTCCATGCTGGTCGCAGGCAGTTGCGCCTCGTCCATTTCTGGTAGTCGGCAGTGTGCGCTCTGTCCATGTTGTAGTGGGCAGTGCCCCTCGTAAGTCTTGAGATATGAGACCCTTGATTATATTTTGTTGGGTGACACTGTGCCTGTATAAAGAGAAGAAATGTAATTAGTATTATCTTTTTCTTTTCTTGGACAAATACAGCATTTATATCAGCTTTCAAACCAATATTATTATACTTAAAGCCCCAAAAGTAGTCCAGAGGAGACTGGTCGCCAAAACCAACATATGTCCGTCTTCCTCAAACAGGACCTCATTTCAAAAAATCACTGCAATTACATGAATTACGAATAAAGTTATAACAATAAACAACCTAGTATACAACCGCAGAATAAGAATCAGAGATCAGCACATAAGAATGTGATGTGCTCTTAGTGCAACATAGTAAAACACCGCTGTACGTGCTATAGTAATTGTAAAAAGCAGGTACATCTGGTTGCTCCCGTTGTGGCCCCGATATCCGGATAAATGTTCCGGAACCTGGCTGGATGCTTCGGTTTAAACAAGTATTTTGTGTGTGATAAGTTGTGTAATTTAGGGACTTCCATAGGCATTTGCTTGCCAATACTTACCCCACCCGCACACGGAGAGGAACTCTGTCGTATTTGATGGTCAAAATGTTGAAAGTACTTTGGCCCCTGGGAGTCACCTAAACATAAAGTACTTTGCCCCTGGGATTCACTCCTAAACATAAAGTACTTTGGCCTCCTCCCTCGGAGTCATCCTAAACATAAGTACTTGCCCTCGGAGTCATCCTAACCATAAGTACTTGTCCCGGGGAGTCATCCTAAACATAAAGTACTTGGCCCCCTGGGAGTCATCCTAACATAAAGTACTTTGCCCCTCGAGTCATCCTAAACATAAAGTACTTTGCCCCTCGGAGTCATCCTAAACCTAAGTACTTTGGTCCCTGAGTCATCCTAACATAAAGTACTTTGCCCCTGGGAGTCATCCTAAACCTAAGTCCTTTGCCCTGGGAGTCATCCTAACCAGAAAGTATTTGCCGTTGGTAGTCATCCTAAACATAAATACTTTGTCCCTGGGAGTCATCCTAACATAAGTACTTTGCCCCTGGGGAGTCATCCTAAACATAAAGTACTTTGCCGTTGGGAGTCATCCTAAACATAAAGTACTTTGCGTTGATCATCCAAACATAAAGTACTTTGCCCCTCGGGTCATCCTCAACATAAAGTACCTTTGTCCTGGGAGGTCATCCTCAACATAAAGTACTTTGTCCCTGTGAGTCATCCTAACATAAAGTACTTTGCCTTGGATTCATCCTAAACATAAAGTACTTTGTCCCTGGTAGTCATCTAAACCAAAGTACTTTGTCCCTGGGAGTCATCCTAAACATAACGTACTTTGCCCCTTGGGATCATCCTAAACATAAAGGTACTCTTTTTCCCCTGGGAGTCATCCTAGACTAAAGTACTTTTGTCCCTTGGAGTCCCCTCTAAACATAAAGTACTTTGTCGCCTGGGCATTCATCCTAAACATAAAGTACTTTGCCCCTGGAGTCATCCTAAACATAAAGTACTTTGGCCGCCTGGGAGTCATTCCTAAAAACATAAGTACTTGTCCTGGGAGTCAAATCCTAAACATAGTTCTTTGCCCCTGGGAGGTCATCCTAAAAACATAAAGTACTTTGGCCCCTGGGGGGGGAAGTTCATCCTAAACATAAATACTTGCCCCTGGGGTCATCCTAAACAAACGTACTTTGCCGTTGGGAGTCATCCTACACATAAATACTTTTTGCCCCTCGGAGTCATCCTAAACATAAGTCTTTTGTCCCTGGGAGTCATCCTAACATAAAAGTCTTGTCCTGGGGAGTCATCCTAAACATAAAGTACTTTGCCCTGGGAGTCATCCTAAACATAAAGTACTTTGCCGTTGGGCGGTCTCCTAAAGACCAAGTCCTTGCCCCCCCCTTTGGCGTCATCCTAAAACATAAAGTACTTGTCCCTGGGAGTCATCCTAAACATAAAGTACTTTGCCCCTGGGAGTCATCCTAAACATAAAGTACTTTTTTTGCCGCCTGGGAGTCCTATCCTAGACATAAAGTACTTTGTCCCTGGGAGCATCCTAAACTAAGTACTTTGCCCCTGGGAGTCATCCGAACATAAAGTACTTTGCCCCTGGGGTCATCCTAAACATAAATACTTTGCCCCTGGAGTCTCCCTAACCATCACGTACTTTGCCGTTGGGCGTCATCCTAAACATCATTACTGCTTGCCGTTGGGGTCATCCTAAACAATAAGTCCTTTTGGGCCCCTCAGGAGTCCATCCTAAACATAAGTACTTGTCTGGGTCAAATCCTAAAACATAAGTACTTTGTCCCTGGAGTCATCCTACACATAAAGTACTTGCCCCGGGAGTCATATCTAAACATAAAAGTACTTTGCGTTGTGAGTCTCCTAAACATAAAGTACTTTGTCCCTGGGAGTCATCCTAAAACATAAAGTACTACTTTGTCCCTTGGAGTCATCCTAAACATAAATACTTTGCCCCTTGGATCATTCCTAAACAAAAGTACTTTTGCCCCTGGATCCTCCTAAACATAAGTACTTTGCCCCTGGTAGTCATCCTAAACATAAAGACTTTGCCCCTGGGAGTCCATCCTAAACATAAGTACTTTGTCCGTTGGGAGTCATCCTAAACATAAAGTACTTTGCCCCTGGGAGTCATCCTAAACATAAAGTATTTGCCCCTGGGCTTCATCCTAACATAAAGTACTTTGCCCCTGGAGTCATCCTAAACATAAAGTACTTTTGCCCCTGGGAGTCATCCTAAACATACAGTACTTGTCCCTGGGAAGTCATCCTAAACATAAATACTTTGTCCCTGGGGAGTCATCCTAAACCTAAAGTACTTTGCCCCTGGTATTCATCCTAAACATAAAGTAACTTGGCCCCGGGAGTCATCCTAAACATAAGTACTTTGTCCCTGGAGTCATCCTAAAACATAAAGTACTTTTGCCCCTGGGAGTCAGTCCTAAACATGAAGACTTTGTCTCCCCGGGTCTCCTAAACATAAAGACTTGTCCCCTGGAATTCATCCTAAAACATAAAGCAACTTTGCCCCTCGAGTCCCTCCTAACATAAAGTACTTGTCCTGGATCATCCGACATAAAGTACTTTGTCCCTGGGAGTCATCCTAAACATAAAGTACTTGCCCCCTGGGATCATCCTAAACATAATACTTTGCCCGTGGGATCATCCTAAACACCAGTCCTGTGCCCTGGGAGTCTCCAAACATAAAGTACTTTTCCCTGGGAGTCATCCTAACATAACGTACTTTGCCCCTGGGAGTCCATCCTAAACAAAGTACTTGCCCCCTGGGAAGTCATCCTAAACATACAGTACTTTGGTCCTGGGAGTCATCCTAACATAAAGTACTTGTCCCCTGGGAGTCATCCTAAACATAAAGTACTTTGCCCTGGAGTCATCCAAACATAAAGTACTTTGCCCTGGGAGTCTCCTAAACTAAGTACTTTGCCGTTGGGATTCTCCTTAAACATAAAGTCCTTTGCCGTGGGAGTCCATCCTAAACCTAAAGTACTTTTCCCCTCGGAGTCATCCTAAACATAAATAAGTACTTTTTCCCTGGGAGTCCATCCTAAACATAAGTACTTTTTCCCTGGGCGTCATCCTAAACATAAAGTACTTTGCCCTGGAGTCTCCTAAACATAATACTTTGTCCGTTGGGAAGTCATCCTAAACATAAAGTACTTTGTCACCTGGGATCATCCGGAACTAAAGTAACGTTTGTCCCTGAGTCATCCTAAACATAAAGTACTTTGCCCCTGGGAGTCCATCCTAAACATAAAGTACTTTGCCCCTGGGAGTCATCCAAACATAAATTACTTTGGCCCCTGGGCGTCATCCTAAACAAAGCGTACTTTGGCCCCTGGGAGTCCATCCTAAACATAAAGTACTTTGCCGTTGGGAGGCATCCTAAACATAAAGTACCTTTGGCCGTTGGGAGTTCATCCTAAACATAAAGTTTGCCGTTTGGAGTCATCCTACTAAGTCTTTGCCCCTACTCGGATTCAGCCAAACATAAAGTACTTTGTCCTGGGAGTCATGCCTAAACATTAAAGTACTTTGTCCCTGGGAGTCAGCCCTAAAGAAAGTACTTTGCCCACTGGGAGTCATCCTAAACATACAGTACTTTGCCGTTGGAGTCATCCTAAACATAAATTTACTTTGCCTTGGGAGTCATCCTAAACATAAAGTACTTTGCCCCTCGGAAGTCATCCTAAACATAAAGTCTTTGTCCCTGTAGTCATCCTAAACGTAAAGGACTTTTGTCCCTGGGAAGTCTCCTAAACATAAAGTACTAACTTTGCCCCTGGAGTCCTCCTAAACATAAATACTTTGCCCGTGGGGTCACCTAACATAAAGTACTTTGTCCCTGGATTCATCCTAAACATAAAGTACTTTGTCCCTGGAGTCATCCTAAACATAAATACTTTGCCCTGGGAGTCATCCTAAACATAGTACTTTGCCCCTGGGGGGGGGGGGGGGGGGGGAGTCATCATAAACAAAAGTACTTGGCCCCTGTAGTCATCCTACAACATAAAGTACTTGCCCGTGGATTCTCCTAACATAAAAGTCATTTGCCGTTGGGAGTCATCTAAACATAAAGTTACTTTGCCGTTGGATTCATCCTAAACATAAAGTACTTTGGCCGTTGGAGTCCATCCGAAACATAAGTCTTTGGCCCCGCGGAGTCATCCTAAACAAAAGTCTTTCCCTGGGCGCATCCTAACATAAGTCTTTGTCCCTGGGAGTCATCCTAAACATAAAGTACTTGCCCCTGGAGTCATCCTAAACATAAAGTAACTTGCCGTTGGGAGTCATCCTAAACACCCACGTCCTGTGCCCCTGGGAGTCCATCCAAACTAAAGTACTTTGCTTGCCCCTGGGGAGTCATCTAAACATAAAGTACTTTTGCCGTTGGGATCATCTAAACATAAGTACTTTGCGTTGGAGTCATCTAAACATAAAGTAACTTTGCCTGGAGTCATCCTAAACTAAAGTACTTTGTCCCTGAATCATCCTACACATAAAGTAACTTTGGTTTGCCCCCTCGGAGTCATCCTAAACATAAAGTCTTGGCCCTGGACCTCCTAAACAAAGTACTTTGTTCCCTGGGAGGTCATCCTCAACATAAAGTCTTTGTCCCTGGGAGTCATCCTAAACATAAGTACTTTGCCCCTGGTAGTCCATCTAACATAGTACTTTTGTTCCCTGGGAGTCATCCTAAACATAAGTACGTTGTCCCTGGGAGTCATCCTAACATAAGTCTTTGTCCCTGGGAGTCCATCCTTAAACTAAAGTTACTTACTTGCCTGGGAGGTCATCCTAACATAAAGTACTTTGTCCCTGGGAGTCTCCCCCGACCTACAGTTACTTGGCTCTGGGAGTCATCCTAACATAAAGTCTTTTTGTTTGGGCTTGCCGTTGGAGTCTCCGAAACATAAAGTACTTTGCCGTTGGGATTCCATCCTAACATAAAAGTATTTGTCCCCTGGAGTCATCCTAAAAACATAATTACTTTTGTCCCCTGGGAGTCATCCTAGAACCTAAAGTACTTTTGCCCCTGGGAGTCATCCCAACATAAAGTACTTTGCCCCCTGGGAGTCATCCTAAACATAGTACTTTGCCGTTGGGAGTCATCCTAAACATAAATACTTTGCCCTGGGGTCATCCTAAACTAAAGTACTTTGCCCCTGGGATCATCGCTAACATAAAGTACTTTGCGTTGGGAGTGCATCCTAAACATAAAGTACTTGCCTCTGGAGGTTCCATCCTAAACATAATACTTTGCCATTGGGAAGTCACCCAAACATAAGTACTTTGCCCCTGGGAGTCACTCCTAAACATAAAGTACTTTGCCCTGATCCAATCCTAACATAAGTACTTTGTCCCCTGGGATTCGCCTAAACATAAAGTACTGTTGCCGTGGGAGTCATCCTAAACATAAATTACTTGGCCCCCTGGAGTCATCTAAACATAAATACTTTGTTGCCGTTGGAAGTCATCCTAAACATAAGACTGTTGCTCCCCTGCCTGGGAGTCATCCTAACATAAGTACTTTGCCATTGGAGGCACCCCTAAAACATAAAGTACTTTGCCCCCTGGAGTCACCTAAACATCAAGTACTTTGGCCCCTGGGAGTCATCCTACCCATAAAGTACTGTGCCGTTGGGAGTCCATCCTAAACATAAAGTACTTTTGGCCCCTGGGATTCATCCTAAACATAAAGGACGTTGCCATTGGGAGTCACCCTAACATAAAGTACTTTGCCCCTGGGAAGTCCCCTAACCACCGAGTCCTGGCCCCTGGGAGTCACCTAACCACCGAGTCCCTTGCCCCTGTACGCAGACCCAGTTGCTGTTTCCCCCAGTTCTTAAATAAAATTGTAGTTGCAGTCACTCTCCGCCTCACAGCCTGGGGTCTGAATCCTGAACAAGTAGCAGTACTGAGCCCCCCAGTGGCCCGTTACCTACCCGTCACACAATCTATGAAAGAAACATATAAATGGGTAAAATGGATATATTACTAATATCCTCAGTATTACAGAAAACTAACCCCGTCTTATGAGAGCACTCCAGCACTAAGTATAGTAGTGATAATGATGATCAGTTTAAAAATGAAAACTTTATACCCCAACGCCCCCCCCCAGAAGAATAACACACAATCTGGTTTTTGTAATCATATGTTTAATATGCCCCTTCATTTTTTTTTAATGGTTTGAGCCAGCTCCATAAAGTTTTCCACCTTTAAACTTATCAGCCATATCACTATCACTTTAGTGCTTGATGCTCTCATAGCGGGGGGTCTTTTCCTCGTGTTTTTTTAATAGCTGTATTCCATGTACCCCTGGCTCCTAAATTCCTCTACCCAACATATAAGCCCTGTTACGCCAGCGTGTGGGGGTTATCCCATGCTCTTGCTGCAGTAACTCCGCTAGTATTACAGGAGGGGTGTTCCCGAGGTACTCCCACCTACCGGCTCATGACCTCGTACCTCCCTGTACAAAACGGGGCTACAAGCTCAAATGATGTTGTTCTTGTCCTCCCTCCCGGGGGAGGAGGGGGAAGAAGTTATGTCTCCTGTTGAGCCAAGGATCTGGTTCATGTCCCCTCCCTCAGGGGAGTGGGAGCAATACCCCGTAACCACCAGGGGATAAGGAGCTGAGGAATACGCTTGGGGCCCCCAATCTAGCTCCTGGAGTTGGCTTTCAGAGACCAAAACTACTATGCTGTGCCTCTTAAGACAAGACTCCCATTTGTTTTTAACGCATGCCTGAAGGAATGCGTATTCGGGGCAGGCAAGAAAGATTTTTCCTGCAGGGCTGCTCCTTTTATGATAGGCACCGAGGATGGAGGCGCTGCACCAAAGAGAAAGAAGAACATTCCAAAAGCCTGTCCCTGGTTATCCCCATTCCATCATGGACGCTCAGAATCCTGAGAGCCACATGTGAGCAAGCACTACAACCCGGTAATCCATGACCAAATCTCAATCTCCCGTAGGAGGGGGTGGGGGGGAGGAAGGGGGTTAAGTTTTACAACATGCTATTACCTAACCCTATTGTAGCACCGTCCATCTCACTAGACTTTGCTTCAAGCTATGCGATGTTTCCTTCTTCCCTTTTCCCGATACTTTAATACTGTCAGTATTACCTGCTGGCTGTGTGTGGAGTTCCTGCCTGTGGATTACTCTCTGTATTCCCCCCTCACTGAGCCCAGTCCCCCTGTGCCCAGAAGATCAGCTAATGAATGTCCGGAAGTTCCCATTGTGGTGGGCGGTGTTTCCTCAACACTTTTGTGGCCTCGCGCACCTTGGAAAAGAAGTTTTGCTTTGCTGGACGCTCAAATTAAATTTTATTGGTTTGTCGGATACTTTGGGCTATAGAACCAGGAACGGACCAAATCGTATTCGCAACCAAATACTGCCAACTGAGCAAAGGCAAAGGAAACTCGCCAACCGGTTTCACCTCACCCTGTGATCGAACTCGGAATCTTTGGATGGAAAATTTTAATTGAATAATGATTAGGTTTAAAAATAAAATGACATATTTTTGGTAAATTTATTTTTTTTACCACCGTATCTCTGTAACCAAGGATGGGAGTAACCTTGATATTGGGCTCCAATGTCCAATCTCCACCACGAGACAAGGTCTTCTGTTAGGGTTTTGGGTCTAGATGAAACATTTCAAGATTACCCTCTATAGCCTATCTTTCCAGATAACTGTTGTTATTTTTTTTTATAAATGTACAAAGAGAGAGTTCCACACGCTCAGCCATGGCAGATCCCAGGGAGCACCCGGGGATAACTATCTAGCATTAACATCGAAAGGAGAACGTGTGTCTCTCCAGAGATGATTGAAACAGGAATCCCATATTGGTGCACACAATTCCAGAGCCAATGGGATCAAATGGATGTGAGGGTTTTTGCACTGAATCGTAGTTCCCCATACATAACACCATGCCCTCAAATATAACAGCCCTTCAGGTGTGACAAGCATGGCAAACGGGATTTGAAGTAAAAAAAATATCTTTAAGTACATAAATATATAAAATAGTAGGGTGAATATATACACGAATGAACTAATCACACTATTTAAAATCCACCCCCCGACTTAGGTCCAGCATGTGGCTTATAATTTAATACCTGTTTGTGTGTTCAACACTCAACTAGCCTGCCTATTATTAAAGGCAGAAGGTATAAGATTTTGAGCCATTTAAATGAGCCCGACGGGGGTGGTTGCATGATGCAAAATCCTTTAGCAAGCGCTGTCTACTTTACTATAATCCAGTGTCCATTAAAGTACCTAATGAATGTTGCAGTCATCACTTGTAACCCAGGAGAGTTGGCGATGTAAGTATGAGAGTTACAACTGTATAGGCATAAGATGGTATGTTTACTGATCCTCACTGTTGCCCCACATATTAGTGACCGTGGTAAAAAGAGCTACTTGCGGGCTAACAAGTCTAGGGATATGCAAAATTTGTTGCTTAGGGTGGTCACCAAACACTTCCCCGACACCCGTAAAGGGGGGCTTTGTGGAACACTCAGTAGCCGTTGGTTATTCCCCTTGCTGTCGTGTTACTAACCGTTTGCCCATATGGTCTGTTCGGCGGTTCACCTATTGCGGCCAGTAATGTCCCGGAACCAGCGTAACAGAAAACAAGAATGTGGTAGTGTTATAATCTTAGCCTGGGGCCATTGCGCCGTCACCCCCACACCCGCGCGGAGGCTGGGATGACCCGCGGGGAGCATGTGCTTTCCCTGGCCCTGGTGACAGGCCATTGGGGGCGTGCTGGGCCTCACGGAGCTGGTGAATGGGACTGTCGCGCCTGTCGAGCCCCTTCCCGCTTCCGCCCGCAGTCGCTGGACTCGATCACTGCCTAAGTTAGTCACCAAAACGCTTCTCCCTCACAACCCGTTAGGGTGCTTGTGAAACATGTGAAAACACCCAGACATTGGTTATTCCCCTATTGTGTTCATATTTAGCACTACCATGGGGGCGATGCTGGCGGTAATAAGACATCTCAAATCAAGTGGAAGTCTTATTGGTTGCAATCTGACTCCTGTAAAATTGAACATTTTGGTTTTAAAATACAAGTGACTCGGCTCTGTGACGCATGAAGCTGGCAGGTCATTCTTCAGTATCAATATAACGCCAGGAGATAAAGATTTTTATGAAAGAGGTTAACAAATATTATTGTAAATCACATACGACGCGGCTTTTGGTCCTGATAACCTGACAGATTATAGGAAGACATATATGGTCTCACATGGTAACACACCCACTGACTATTATAAACAAAAATTGAGGTTTCATGAATTCCGGATCCGCCTAACGATTGTCAGTGAATAATCCAGATTTGCAAAAATTGATGCAGAATTTCTAATAGGGGCATCTTTTGATCATTTTACTGTAGTAGAAGAAGTGGTAATCTACTAAGCCGGTTAGACAGAATTTAAATCCGAAATCATCAATTGAACCAACTCTGGTTACAACTCCTTCTGCTTCACCAAATTTGGCTTTAGGTTTAAGTACCAATCCTCAGATCTTGTCATTGGTCAATAGGTGCCAATCTCTGGATAAAACACTTTTGATGGTGTCCCACTGGTTGTTAAAAAATGTCCGCAATTAACCCAATTCTTTTTAGTTTCCTGGCTTGCTGGGGGGTTTGTGCTAAAGTGTGCGTCCGTCCAGTATTTTTTGTTGCCAACATTTGTAATGCTTTTTGAGGCAAGATTTTGCTGTAATCCCTCCTCGATTAATCTCAAGAGCATGTCCTTTCGCACCGTTTTTTAAACTCATTTAGCGTGAGCAGCTTCCCTGTGTATGTGCGAATTGATCTCCGGATGTTGTGACCAAATTCCTGGGTGTGTTGGTCATCTCTAGGCTGGCGAACCCGCTGCGGCCGTCGGCGCGCGGCCGGCCCAACAGCTCCTTTCCTCCAGTCTGAAGGTCCCCGCGGGCTCCTTCAGACGCGCTGACTGCGTGCCTGTGACGCGTCAGCCGCCGCTGCTGCAAAGGCTTCACCCCCTTGTGATCATAAGCGCTGACGCGTCACGTGTGCAGCAGTCAGCCTAATGAATGAGGGAAGGAGGCCACGGGGGGAGGTGGCCCACACCTGTCTTTGCAGCCGTGCATAGCGCCGCCCCCGCCTCTGTGCCCGTTTTTGCAGGCTGCCCCGGCTCCGGAGGGGAGAGGAGGGGGCTTCCGAGGGGGGAGAGGACCAACAGGTTTGGGGGGGGGGAACAGCCGAGAGTCCCCTCCCTCTCAAACCACGCCCCGTCCGCCAAACCACTCCCCCCCGCTCAAACCACGCCCCAGCTCCCGCTCCCTACAGACCCGCATGAAGCGGTCAATTGCAGGGGCGAGGGCTGCTGTGGGGCTGAGGGGCTGCAGTGCTGTGCGCTGTTGAAGGTCCCCCGCCCTCACGTCTTGCCGCGCCCCTCCGTTTTGGCCACGCGCCCGTTCCCCTCCCCCTTCCGCTCGGCTCCCTACAGACCTCATATTCGCGGTTGTGCTGCAGCCGCCACCTGTCTGCAGTGCGGGCGCCTGACTGAGGAGCGGGCCTTAGCCTCAGAAGGCTATTGGTAGAGCTGTCACGTGAAGCCAGTACTTTTTTATAACAACACGCACTTATATATTACCCACCTTACCGGGCTCATTCATTAGGCAAACAAGATAGGAAAAACAATTGGTAATTTATGTAGGTAAACCCATGTACAACAAGGAGAGAATACACAAGAAACGTTTAAAATACTTACTTGGTGCCCTTGGGAATAATATAGGCTTTTCTATTGCAGGCTCCCGCTTGGATGAGCATACTCCTGCCCGAGATATACACCCGTTCTCTGGTCCTCTTTTCGTCTTCAAGTTCTGTAACGGAGTGCTCACCACAAACAGGTGTGACCGCGGGCCTGAGGTGGTGGATTGACAAAACACCACTCCAGCGTGCGGGCGCGTCCGAGTGTGATTGGATTTGGTATCCTAGCCGGGTTCCGGGTTTTGGAGAGGTCAGATGGTACAGATACTTGCGTAGCGTTGAGAGTTTGCGGACTCGAGGATACTTGGCCGAGTCGGGATTGGGAGAGGTGCGGATCATCGTTGTAAGCCTTGGTCAGGAGTAGAGAAGAGCGGATCCGATGAAAGCCAAGGTCAGCACAATACTACGTGGATACAGAACAGGTTCAACTTGCAAGGAGGCAGGAATTGCAGTCAGCCTTCGCACGATAAGTGTTATGCTCATTGGGTGTGACCAATTTGCCAGAGGGCTGCTGATCAAATAAGGTGAGATGGTCCAATGAGCTGCAGCCTGTATAAGACTCACCAGTATTCCTCGTTGAGATTGGCTGGTAGGATGTCTAGCAGCAGGTGTGGGGAATATCCTGAAGCCAGAATGAATTCAGGTGTGCGAGCGCCGCCCGCGCATAGCGTGTGTGCGTCTGGCACTCACCGGTGACATCACCGCACGGGTCGCCTGGAGGCGGGACCAGCAGTATGGTATTATCTCCCGTGCGTGATCCGTTGCGCGTCGCCCCCAGGCTGACGGCTGGTACCGAGCCAATGTGTGAGATGTTCGCCGGCAGAGGGGGAAGCGGGGACTGATCGCAGATTGGTAGGTGGAGAACTGCCCGAGTGCACCGCACAAGTTCCCGCCGACCGCTGCGTCCAAAAGGAGAACTTGGTCCACATCCGACTGAATCTCTTGCGAGGCAAACTTTTCACAAGGCTTCCAACCGAAGCGGTTGCCTGTTTATTTCGACATAGTACTTTGAAAGCCCACCGAGCTCATCGAACTCCAAGTCATTGATTTAACGTACACCTCGCTCTTGGTCAGCACCTTAAATACAACTCCGCTGGGCTATCCCCAGAACGGAGGGAAATAATCACAGCCAATCGATCATGGGGGGAATTCCCTCCCCACTCACCAATATAGAAGAGGGGGCTCTCCCTCAGCGACGTCAGAGGAGTAGGCGTGAAAACGGCTCGAAAAAAGGCCGGTTTAGCGAGAAATATATGTTACCAAGAGAGAGAGACTCTAATGCTGCATCCTCCCTGGCTAACTCATTTTGCCACCTTCAGTGCTGGCTCCAACCAATCTGGAAACACGAAAGGTGGTCTACAACTGTTGCCCTGAGTAGTCCCGGACCTGCATTCGCCCTTTCCTCACCCACCGAACGTTCACACCTCTGGACATCCCTGCCCTTTGAACAACGGACCCTATGGCAGACTTTGGCCCTTGACTGGCAACTGCATAAGCCTTAATCATAAATGTATCAACATGGGAACATATTTTAATACTGGGGGACCTTGGGGATACTCATGACTGTAAGAGACTTAGGTCTGAATATCAGTGTTCGAAAAACCAGTAGTCTGGGGGACGCTTGGCCAGCCCGTGGTAATTCCACCACTCGCCTACCGGCAATATGCCTGCTCGCCTGGTATAATTAAAGGTATACCGGTAGCTCCGGCCCCCGACCTCCTGCAAACAAAATAATTGTATTCTTCCCAAAGACCCCATCTAAAAATTTACAAACACACAGTATCATGGTCTGGGACAAAGTGAACATTGAAGTTAAAAAAGCTGGGGTCACTTTAAAACTTTGCATGTAAGATTACCTGGCCCCTTGGCTTATAGGCTAGGTAGCTTGCCATGTACCCCGGGCCACAAGGCCAACCAAGGGGCATGACCGTTATAATGAACCGTTCCTTGCCCTCACAGAGCCTTTTTGCCTAAAAAACACCGTGGTTTGGAGGTTACCAGTGGCCTCCCGGGGTACCGTCAATCTAAAAGTTTAGCGATACCCTTGTTTGTTTCAATAGTGAAGTTTCAGGTTATGGTAATTTGTATTCCAGATGTAATGAATTCAATCAGGATGCCTCCTTACCCTTCCACAACAAAACACATCATCTATGAAGCAATCCAACGCTTCCAACTCCACTCGCTGTGTAAAGCACTCCAGGCCTTCGCAAACCAGAGTGACCGGTCTTCCCGCCAGCCCAAGGTACGATTGGATATGTGGGGGCGCACTGGTGCCCATGGCCGTACCTTAATCTGGTGGTATATTCCGATTGTTTGAATAAAAATATTGTTCAAAGGACTAGTCCACAACTTTAAAGTAAACGTCCCTGTATTTGGCGAGGTGTGTAACCCTTGATTAAAAAAAAAAACTTGTTTGTCAGCGTATGTAATGGTTTTTTGAGTAGTTATTTTATTTTACTTTATTAAACCAACCTTTCTAACACCACACACACACACACACACACCACACACACACCACACACACCACACACACACACCACCACACCCACACACACACACACATGAGGCGGGAGCGCGCAAAACATCTTTTCCCAATCGTCCCCCCCCACCCTGTCGGCCGGCTCCACGATCATTGCCTGCGCCAACGGCTCGGGCCCCATTATAGAATGCTGATTAACCACAGCCACTATAACTGCCGCGCGCACACGGGGGATCAAGCCGCGCCCTCTATATAACAGCTCTTAGTCCCTCCTTATCAAAAGGAAACGCACGCGCGCTCACAGCATTGATAGGGGAGCCGGCCGCCAGGGGGGAAGATTGGGAAACGAAACTTTTCCGCTGCTCCCGCCGCTGGTTTTTTTTTTTGATGTATGTTATGTGGTGTGTATTTCTGTATGTTTGGTTATGTATGTATTATTTATGTATGTGTGTATGTATTTATTGTATGTATGTAGTGTGTGTGTATGTAGTATGTGTGTATGTGTGTATGTATGTGTGTATGTTTTGTGTTGTTTGATGTATGTATGTTGTGTGTGTGTGTGTGTTGTGGGTGTGTGTTGTGTGTGTGTGTGTGTCTGTATGTATGTAGGTGTGTGTGTATTGTTTGTGTTTGTATGTGGTGTGTGTGTTAGTGTGTATGTATGTGTGTGTGTGTATGTGTGTGTTGTGTGTATGTGTGTATGTGTGTGTGTGTGTATGTGTATGTATGTGTGTATGTATGTATTTGTGTGTGTATGTGTGTATGTGGTGTTTTAGAAAGGTTTATAGAATAAATAAACATCAAAATCACATTTACATACGCAAGTGTATATATATGAACATACAGTAATATTTACAGTTGCTTTATCTTTAACTTGTGGATTTTTTTGTCACGTTTTTTTAACCCCCATAACCTGAATGACAGTGGTGATTACCTAGTCAAGTCTCAAAAAACCTGCAAGCCATTAGACCATCCGCAACACTTATGATACCCATCAAGGTTGAAACTGTATGTGAGTATGTCTAATGGCCTTTGCATCTCATCCCAGCCGCGTTTAAAAGCTGTGTTTAACACAGGCAGGCAGGGGCTTGAGATTGGTGGCTTGTTAATACAGCTTAGACAAAAGGTGCACTGAAGTGCTCATTTGCATGTCATTTCCCGAAATCCCTTGCTCCGTGAAGTGGCTGTATGCTGGGTGACAATGGGGAAAGACAGGTGTTGTCAGACTGTCTAAGACATTCCAATGAACATACAGTAATATTACAGTTTGCTATTATACACACACACACCACACACCACACACACACACACACACACCACACACACACACACACACACCCACAACACACACACAGTACCCTTCCAAGACTGTCGCTCCTAGCATACACCACATAGCGTGTGTCACGTGCACGCGGGCTCGCTGGGGCACGCACACACTATATTACGGGCCTTATATTCTCTATAATGTAGCTATCCCTTGTTGATGACAATGTTGCCACATTGTCGAAAAAAAAAGGCGGATTGGGTTGGTTTACATTAACTTGTATTAGGAGGAATCCTTCTGTAATTCATTCAGGGCCTTTAGTTCTGTATTGTTTAGGTTTCTCTTGGCAAGTGGTGTAGGAATGCTCTGTAAGACTTTGGTGACCAATTGGACGAACACTTCCACGTTAGCACATATGTCGGGGGGCGGTACATAAAACAGGTCCCGCGCTGTAAGCCACCTTGTTTTCCATCTTCTTTCTGAACCTTTCCCCATCCGAGAAGAGTCTTGATGTTTTATAAGACTTTGTTTTTTAGCCACCAAAACCCCTTCACTTCCTGTATTACCCCGCGCTGACATTGCACTAATTAAAGTATCCCATGCAATTAAAAACATCTTAGTCCATGAACTGAGAGGCACTTGTAATAATATAATAATAATAATATACTCTTTAACTCGGTGTCTGTAGTCTCCCACGTACCAGTTAGGCTGCGTCCCATAGAGATGGCGCCCTGCGCGGATTGCTGAGGCTCGCCTGTTCAAGCATGAGCGATTTCATGCCACGCTGGGGCTCCGCCGTGCAGATCGGGAGGCGGCAGTGACATCGCTGGCCAGATACCCGCAACGCACCGACGTCACGTCGCCGTGACTTGACCTACTGTGCTTGTGATTGGATGTTTTCGCCGACAGCGCGTTGAAAAAACGCTTTGCTGTCTGCTGAAAAATCCACGCAATCAGCACGCCTGCGGATACGCTCGCCGTGAGCCTCGCTCAAGACAGTCCGCATTGAGTGCTTCCGGGACCTCAGCGCGGAACTTCACATGGCTCGTTCGCTGACTGTCCTTCCATGGACCGCCTTTAGTGTCAGTTCTTCAGGACAGGGCTCCCTTACTGTCATGTCCTTACTGCTCTTATCCCCACTGTCTGTACCGCAGCCGGAGGCTTGTTTGCCCCGTAACTAGTACATATAGCACAGATACAAGGCAACCGTAACAGTTAGCCAACACCATAAATATAACATTTGTGTTATTCGTGATCAATAGTACATATAACTGGCAGTAATATGGCACAGGAACACGTTGTTAATAGACAAGAGTTAAGGGGCAACACGTGCACCGGTGATTTCAAAAGAGAAGAATAACCGAGCTCAGGACTGACGGGGAACGCATATTCTGCAAGTCCCAGCCTGGTGGCCACAGATATGATACCCCACTTTGGGGCAGAAATATAATCAAGTGAATCATCTTGTATCTTCCAAGATACCCACGGTGGGCAGTCCTTGCTGGTCTCTCTCTAACCCAGAGGATCTATGTTAGATACACAAACACGCTGGGGTTCCCTATTACTGTATATACAGTCTTCAGGGGTAATTCCAGCCAACATCTCTATCTACATATACATTGGGAGAGATCCTTTGTGACTCACGCTCATGGACCCTCTGGTACCGGCAGCTCCCTGTGGGTGCAGGATGGGCGCATCTGGACTGTGTGTCCCCTCTTGGGTGCAGATGGTTGCTGGACCTGTGGTTCCCCCTCTGTGGGTGCAGGATTGCTGCTGGACCTGTGGTTTCCCCTTTCCCCGCTGTGGGGTGCAGGATGGTTAGCAGCTGGACCTGTGGTTTCTGTCCTGTAATTGCAGGATGGGTGCTGGACCTGTGGGTCTCCTCTTGGGTGCAGGAAGGGCATCAACTGGACCTGTGGTTCCCCCTCTGGGTAGCAGGATGGGAAACAGCTGGACCTGTGAGTTCCCCTCTGTGGGTGCAGATGGTCATCACTGGAACCTGTGGTTCCCCTCTGTGGTGCAGACCTGTTGTTCCCCTCGGTTGGGTGCAGGAGGGAGCTGGACCTGTGGTTTCCCCTCGGTGGGTGCAGATGGTGCTGACCTGTGGTTCCCCCTCTGTGGTGCACGATGGGCAGCAGCGGACCTGTGGGTCTCCGCTGTGGGTGCAGGAGGGTGCTGGACCTGGGTCCCCTCTGTGGGTGCAAGATGGTGCTGGACCTGTGGTTCCCCTCTGTGGGTGCAGGATGGGTGCAGGACCTGTGGTTCTTCTCGTGGGTGCAGACCTGGGGTTCTCCTCTGTGGTTGCAGTTTGGTGGCTGACCTGTGTTCCCCTCTGGGGTGAGGGTGGGTGCTTGACCTGTGGTTCCCCCTGGGTGCAGGATGGTGCAGACCGTGGTTCCCCTCTGTGGGGAAAAAACGGGACTGTTCACATCCCGTATCCAAACATTTTACTGAATGTGCACATGGAAGTGTTAATAATTTAACCGTTAGGGGTATTGAAAAAGTCTCTTTAAATGAGCGTGGAGGCAATAAATCAACCTTTTAGACTGTAGGGAGGCATACTGGATCTTTACCCTTGAGACCTGCGCTCCCTACGGTCTGAATGTTGAATGGAACCTAAGTTATTTTTTAACTTGAGTCCTTTCCCCAAATGATAGTTGCTTGTCTTATCCTTTCATGATATAAATTTGAGGTGACATCCAATATGGAATATGGAGATCTATGCTCTCTTGGCTTTTTTCTTCCCTCCTTTTCTCCCGCCCTTTCCTTTCTTCCCTTCACCCCTCCCTCCCCCCACTGTTTGAACATTCATAGGACATGCTATGTTTGAATTATATAATTGATTGATATAAAAGACAAAAATTTTAACCAAATTTACATCCCCAGCACGACCAAAAAAGCGGGAGTAGCCATCCTGAATAGATCTAGCATCCCTTTGCAGTAGAAAAAATAAAGAGAGACAAGTACCGGGAAGGAGAGACTGCTAATTGTATCCGGTAAATTAGGCCGACAGACAGAACTAACACTTGTAAGCCTATATGCCCCAACACAGACCAAGAAAGTATATTAATGAGGCCTTCGAGACGATAAGCCAAGATAAGAAGGGTACTTTAATAATGGAGGGGTCTTAACACCGTTATAGACTGCAATAACGACCAGGCGAAGTCCAAGGGCAAAGAGCAATACCGGAGACGGAATAGCTCACCCGATATAAAACAAAGCATAAGACTGGGTGGGCTGGTCGACGCATGAGGCTAATGAACCCCATAAACCAAAGGGTTACCTTCTACTCACCCCCGCACATAAACAATACACCCGCATTATTGATTATATACTGGTATCTAGTGAACTGACAGAGAGGATAATAAAGGCCAAATAGACAATATAACATGGTCAGACCACGCCCCGGTACAATAATCCATAAGAGACATGCACCAAAGACGACGGGCACAACATGGCGAAATGAACGACCCTACTGCTAGGCTACCAGACACTAAAAAAGCTATAGGAAAGGCTATACGGGGAACTACTTCGCAAATAAATGAAAACGGGCAAATCAGCCGACTTACACTATGGGCGGCGGCATAAAGCTACGCTCCAGAGGCAAGATAATCAGTATTGCCTCCCTGAAAAAGGAGAAGAGAAAAACAAAAAGATAAATAAGCTAAACAATAGTATTAGAGAAAATGAGGAGGACTACCAACAAACCCCAAGGACAAAGTTAGAGCGAAGAGATAGACACAGGATAGATTGGAGCTTAAAAATAACTGGATTGAAGATCTGAAAAAGCAATGAGATGGACAAACCAGATCTTTTACGAAAAAAAAGCATAAGGCAGACAGGCAATTGGCGGAAAAACTACGCAAAATAAAAACAGCAAACCTCAATATACAGCAAATAAAAACCAAACAAGACCGCCTAAACACAAATCCGGTTTGAAAATATCAAAAAGAGTTTGTCCAGTTATTATAGTAACTTATACAACTTGACAACCCCGATAAAGCCAACAGAGGTTTCGAAGCAAGTTAGACGAATAGATATAAAAAACACAAGCTATCCAAACTAGACGAGTCAGAACTAGCCCAATTAGGAACCGATAACAGCAGAGGAGCGTCTCAGCAGCCATTAAATCCCTCAAGAACTCCAAAGCCCCGGCCCAAACGGGTTCACTTAATTTCTATTATAAGAAATCGAACACACGTAACTATGAAGCCATATCTGATCCGCTGGTTCAATAAGCGATCGGAGAAGAGAGAAGCCACCACAAAAGAGTCCCTAAAGGCCTATCATTGTAATCCAAAGGAAGGAAAAAGACCCGACGTTTGTTCCAGTTATAGGCCATCTCTCTGATAAAATACGACATAAAACTATTTCGCAACAATTCTAGCGCAACCCGGTTTGAACAGCGTATTAAATTCCTTGGTACACCCCTGGACCAAGTGGGATTCACTCCAGAACAGGCAGGCTCTCGATAACATCAGGAGAGTAATTAACATTATCCACAACAGTAAAAAAAACCAACGCCCTACCTGATTCTTAGGTTTAGACGATGAGAAAAGCTTTTTGACCGGGGGGCCTGGCCCTTATGTTCCGGGTATTCAGAGAGGATGGGCCTACATGTAAACTTTATTAAAGCATTAAAGCGCTATTTCCAACCCAATAGCCCACAGTTCGCACCTCAGGTTACCACATCAGAACCATTCGCAGTCTATTATACGGGTACCAGGCAAGGGTGCCCCACTCTCCCCAATGTTATTCGCTTTGTGCATAGAAGGTATTAGCCTCAAGATAACGAGAGAGAACCAAGGGATAGGGGTGTCCCATAGGAAACAAACATTATATAAAGTGTCGCTATTTGCGAGGATGACACTTTACTCTCCTGACTAACCTGATACCTCATAAAAAACCTATTTGACACGCTAGACGGCAATTTGGCACACTCTCAAACTTTAAAGTGAAAACAATCATAGGCATAGCTGAAATAGACTAGGCTAGATGTACCTCACCAGGCACATGAACTCATCAGACAGAACAAGAAGGCTCAAATACAAACAAAAAAAGTAGGTCAATTCAGACAATAAAATGTGATTTCAGACGATAATAGTGAGATACCTAGGAATTACATTCGAGAAACATACGATATATGTACAGAGCAAACTACCCAATCTTATTAAAAAACCTAGAAAAAAGACCTGGAATCTTGGTCAAGATACCAGAGAAGCAGTACGGGTGGTAAAATAATAATCAGTGAAAATGAACCTAGATTCCTAGAATTACTTTACCTATCCAAGTGCTCCCCCGTCACGGTTCCAGCCTATTTAGTATAAGAGGACTTGGCAGAAAAAGAGATACCAAATTTTATTGAAACGGCAGAAAACGCTAGGATAAAGAGAAGAAAACTGATGGCTCTTCCCAGGCAAGAGGAGGCTGGGTCAACAGCACCTTACAAAGTACTATGAAGCGGCTAACTAAGTCCGCTGAATCTATTGGTCCGCAACCCCAGGAAGAAAAAGCCGTGGGTATTGTGGGTGGATTATGGATAGAGAGAGTTGGAAGCAGGCAAGGGACAACAGGGACAAAGAGCAGTTTAGCGTCTTTCTATGGGTAAAAAGGGGGAACAGACAAACAGCCTATAGAGCCCACCACAGTCTTAATGCACTCTCTAGACATCTGGGATATAAAAAACTGCAAAACACAGGCCAAATCCTCCCATTCCCTCACCCTAACACCCATTGGAGCCAATCCCAGACATTTACACCAGTACACAACTCAATAATCTTTAAGCAAACATGGGATGAGAAAGGGCTGCTCTTTTAGGTAGGAGACACTGCCACAGGAGGGAAAGTTAAATCATTCATGGGAATAAGAGAGGAATATAACATCCCAACCACACAAATATTCCCAATAATTACAAACTGGCCCACTATCGATGTTTCCTCCTCAATCCAACCCAAACGACACCTGGAATAGGCCACTCACCAACTTTGAGAGGCTCTATACCAAAGAGGGGGTCCATGACACATAAAGGAACGATTGCCCAACTCTATCAGGTACTTTTAAAACAATATGACGACCAAACAAGCAAAAACATTCTAGACTGGGAACACGACTAGAAACTCCCTAGAGGAAGGACTGGGCAGAAAATCACGAAGGACAGCTAAAGCTTCCGATGTTCCCTATAAAGAGAAACCAACCTGAAAGTCCACACAGATGGTATTACACACCAGCCGCCTCCCACTCCTTTTTCCGCTAACCTCCCCAATGTGTTGGCGTAACTGCGGCCAAATAGGCACATTTTAAACATATTGGTGGACTTGCCCCAAAATCATCCTATTCTGGGGAAGAGTTAGACAGCCTAATAGAAGAAGCAACAGGGGTAGAGCTAACATGGGACATAGAAACCAGTGCTCTTACTAAAACCGACAACGGACTTGAGAGAAAAATAGACTTTTTGATAACGCAGTCCCTCCGCCCCAAAAATTTAATAGCAAGACATTGGGAAAAAGAACACCCACCCCCGATCAACGAGGTATTGCACAAAATAAACTACATAAGACGATGAGAGGACTTACACAGCCTAATACACGACAGACAACAACTCCTTCCTGACGATATGGGACCCCTGGGAGACATACATATGGAGAACCCATAGGAACCATAAAATAGTAAGGAAACCAGTAATAACTACTAAAGGTTAGGTAGACCTAGACCTAGCACGGATGTGAAAGTATCATAGCATGTTTGCTTCCTGCATGAAGCCAGTGATGGATGCTACCCCACCGCCCATACCCCCATCCCCACCCCATACCCTTTTATTTCTGTACCCCCCCTACCCCCCACTCCCTTCCCCCTTTATATGTAATATGATTTCTGAAAAAAATAAAAAAATATATACGTATTAAAAAAAAAAAAACGGGACTGTTCACATCCCTATCCAAACATTTTACTGAATGTGCACATGGAAGATGTTAATAATTTAACCGTTAGGTATGAGAAAAAGTCTCTTAAATGAGCGTGGAGGCAATAAATCAACCTTTAGACTGTAGGGAGGCCATATGGATCTTTACCCTTGGAGACCTGCGCTCCCTACGCGTCTGAATGTTGAATGGAACCTAAGTTATTTTTTAAACTGAGTCCTTTCCCCAAATGATAGGTTGCTTGTCTTATCCTTTCATGAATAAATTGTGGGTGACATCCAATAGGAATATGGAGATCTATGCTCTCTGGCTTTTTCTTTCCCTCTTTTCTCCCGCCCTTTTCTTTCTTCCCTTCACCCCTCCCTCCCCCCACTGTTTGAACATTCATAGGACATGCTATGTTTGAATTATATAATTGATCTTAAGTTCTGATTATATTATAACAGATGATGTAATGTATCTAGTTATCCTGCATTAAACTCTCACCTTAGGGAGGTTGTCTTATAACAACAGACATTTTTGTCCCTGTTCTTTTCTTAAGGAAAATAGTTTCTATTTAGATAGATTCTCTTTTAGTGTGAATAATATTGATTCATTGGAAGCCTCCTCCTAAGATAAAATCTTTGTATGTAGGAAATGAATAGTGTTATGGAGGAGGTATTGTGGGCTCGGTCTGTGGATATTATGGATTCTTGGACCATGGGTATTTACTATAGCACATATTTGTTGTTATACTGTTTTATAGTTATGTTTAGAGATGTCGTTTTAATCAAGTCTTATTATTTATGTATACTTCGCGCCATTTGTTGTTGTTACGGGTTGCCATGAAAATGTGGGAAGGGCACAGCAACTCTTTCTTTGAGGGACCGATGTGCTGCCAGTTGCATGGAAGCTGGTTTATAGCACGTGGGAGATGCGGCGGTTTGGGGGCGTTTGTCCCCTTCCTGGCCTGGGGGCCCCTGGGGAGGGTGGAAGACTTGGGGTGAGTGATTGCGGCATCTTGGGTGGCCGTTTCCCTGGGTCCGGTCTCCATTCTCCCATTGGGTGCTTCGGGGGGAGGGGCTTAGCTCCCTGCCGTTCGCATCTGGCTTAGGTGCTACCATTAGCGGGCCCATGCTGACGCGGCAGGGGTTGCGCACAGACAATTTTGGATGTGTGCATGGGCGCTGTGGCGGTCGCGTCATGCTCTGACCCGGTCTTGGCCCAAATTTCAATTTGTTTAGATGATTTTGTATAGTTATATAAGGAGGGTCTAGGGCACTGTATTTTTATACTCCTTGTTAAAGGACATCACGTCCGAAACGCGTAGCAGGCTGCACAACCTCCTTGGGTTATGTTTATTTGTTAAATAAATTTATAGATTTTTTTTTTTACCACCTGGCTCCCTGGCAGTGGCGGCTTTTTTCTTCTTTTTCCATCAGATTTCTACATCTGCGGCTGGACGCGCCATAACAGACACATGGAGGCTCAGGTGTGGGTAAGAAGTATTCTACATATGGTTATCTGAAGAGTTTGTCTCTACTCCATTATTGATTCAGTTTTCTCCAGTGAGTTAGCGTCAGGTTGATTTATCATCACCTTGATTGTTCGCTTCAGGAGCTATTATATTATTACCTTACTGGTTATTCATCCAAGATACAGGACTTTACCCACTCCATACCAGAGTCATATTCCAGAGTTTGAATTATTACAATTATTGATACAAGACTATATATATTCCGAATTCCTGTATAAAAAGGTGTAAATGCCTGGTCTCCCGTGACAGCGATAAAGAGAAGAACAGAGAAATATATATTAGTCAAATGTTTTCCAATGTCGTCACAACAAAAATACCAAGAAGGAGAGAGGCCAGTGCTGGTCACACGAGCAAAGTGTTGAAATCACATTAGGCCCATAATAAACTCACAATACTATAAGTACAAAGAGAAGCGACACCCCATATTCCTAGATGTGTTTAAAAATGTTATTAAAACATATTTTTTTTTAAAAACATTGTTCAAGTGAAATTTCAGAAACAAAAGAACTGGATTGTTCAGAGAACAAGGCATTGGTTTGATTTTGCCTTTGGTCTCTTTATTCTGAAATATTCCAAACCATTTTGGAAAATAAACCACAATTGATATAGTGCAGCACACAATAAGAACAAGGTGAAGTGAAAAAATAGATTAAAGGTGCACTCAAAATCACTGCATATGTGCTGTTTTATATGTTTATATAAATACTAAAGATCTATTATGTGAGTTTTTGCACTGGTATTTTTCAATACTATTTTCCTCCAATATTCATGTTTTGAGTCATCAATTTATACTAGCTGCTCTTTTTCACATTTAGAGTCTCACTGGACTAATTGCTTAAATTTACTACTATATTTGGAGTTATCCCAGTTGATTTTGAGCGCACCATTATATAGGTCGGTGAAATCCTCATGTCATTCCATACCCATCAGGTAAGAAGTCGCTGTGTAAGGAAAGATACCTCTCGTACACCTATGAAATGCCCTCATCATACACTATTAGCATTGTAAACATTAGGGGAGGAGTAATAAGGGGATAGGCTCATTCAGTGGCATTACAAATTGTGAAGTCACTACCCCATTCATACTTTTATAATTTAACAATGGATAATAATTATTACATGCTACATTTGGCAAAACTTTGAATGGGAGGAAAGTCTTTATGTGTGAGGAAGCTGGGTCATATTTAGACTTTAAATTAAGATAGTTAATCTTTGATATTCGGACTGATCGCATGGAAGGTCCTGCAGCTGATTCTTTACATTCAATGAATGATTTGGCCTCCACCACAAAGTGTTCAGGATTTCAAGAACCAGAATTTTAACAAGGTACCATATCAAGACTTCCAAACTTACGTTCGTAATATCATCTCTGATATCATCAAGATTGTGTCTTTTTCTTATAGTCCCTGTGTTGTAGTTATTGAAGAGGGAAATCCTATTTTTCATGTAGTGTAGACGTTCTGCATTCCTTGCTGACTGTATTATAAATTCCTTATATTTGTATGTCAGGTATTGAATTAGTATAGGCCTTGGTCTATTTCCTTCCTGACTTGGATTTAGGGCCCAGATTGCTGTGCATTCTTTCCAATTCCCTCTCTGGATTGACTCATAGAGGAGAGGAAGGGATTACGAGGCATGTGGGAGGCGAGGAAGGGGTGAAATTAAAAGCAGGAGGAATCCTTGAAGCTGCAGCACGTGAAAGACATGGAGCTTCCCTCCTCTATCTGACAGAGCCACACCGAATCCACTCTCTGCCAGAATCGCCCCATTCTCACTCTCTGCCAGACCCGCCCCATTCTCACTCTCTGCCAGACCCACCCCACTCCTTTTTCTCTGGCCAACCTGTCAAAATAACCTTTCTGCCAGAACCGCCCCCTCGCAGCTCTCTGCAGTGAATAGATCGAAATACCATTATATTTTCCAATGGTTAAGTATTAATTTACTAGCCATTTTTATTACCGTGGTATTGCTATGCTAATGATATACTGCCCAACCCTACTCTGAACAAGGAATTAATTTCTCCCCTGTATGAATCTTGTGGTGTGTGAAAAGGCTTCTCTTTCGTGAAAAGCTTTTCCCACACTCTGTACATGTAAAAGGTTTCTCCCCTGTGTGAATACTCTCGTGCTCGAGGAGATGGCTACGATTACTGAATTGTTTCCCACACTCTGTACATGTGAAAGCTTTCTCCCCTGTATGAATCCTGTGGTGTGTAAAGAGACTGCTCTTCTGTGAAAAGCTTTTCCCACACTCTGAACATGTGAAAGGTTTCTCACCTGTATGAATTCTCTGGTGTTTGCGGAGCGTTTGCTTCTGTGGAAAACTTTTCCCACACTCTGCACATGTGAAAGGTTTCTCCCCTGTGTGAATACGCTCGTGCTCAAGGAGATGGCTACGATTACTGAATTGTTTCCCACACTCTGTACATGTGAAAGGTTTCTCCCCTGTGTGAATCCTCATGTGTTGGGAGAGTAGGCTCCAAGTACTAAACTGTTTTCCACATACTGTGCACTTGAAAGGTTTCTCCCCTGTATGAATTCTCTGGTGTTGGCGGAGGCGGCTCGGAGTACTGAATTGATTCCCACACTCTGTGCATGTAAAATGTTTCTCCCCTGTGTGAATCCTCTTGTGTTGGCGGAGGCGGCTCGGAGTACTGAATTGATTCCCACACTCTGTGCATGTAAAAGGTTTCTCTCCTGTGTGAATCCTCTCGTGCTCGCGGAGACTGGTCTTCCGAGAAAACCTTTTTCCACAACTTGTACATGTGAAAGGTTTCTCCCCTGTATGAATTTTCTGGTGTTTGAGGAGGCTACTCTTCCAAGAAAACCTTTTCCCACACTCTGTGCATGGGAAAAGTGTCTCCCCTGTGTGAATGATCTGATGTCTAAGGAGTTTGTTGTTCATACTTAACAGTTTACCACTCCAGTTCAACTCCTCATTCATGCAGTTTTCTAAGAGAAGTAAACAAAAAAGACAAAACTCAAATGTTTTGAACCTGTAAATCAAATTACTGAAAGCAAATTACTAATAAAAAATACTGTTCTTTGAAGAATATACTTTATTACTACTATAATTAACAAAATGTTTTCTTCACTCTATTCCTATGGCTTTAAAATTGTGGCCCCTGAATGTCTATTGTCCCCCACTTTCATGGTGGTTCCCAAAGACCTGAAATTTGAATCATGCAGCTCAGTTAAATAATATTGATACATAGATAATTAATACAGTAATAAATACAAATTATGTAAGTGTACATGTGCATCCTCCAAATCATTATTAACATTGTCCATGAGAAGTAAAGTTAAGGAGCTCCTGGTCTATGATCCTAGTGAGTTAATTATATCAACTTTGAAACATCATTGGATAATGTTTCACTGGTTTTTTTATACAGTACTGTAAATACCAATATAGGATAATTATCTGTCGTCTAAATGTAATATTGGTTGAATTTGATGGGCATGTCTTTTTTAACCTCATCTACTATGTAACTCAACCAGACATAAATCTATAGTGTAAAGATAGGTAGGAGAAGATTACATGGACATATAAGCCAGGCACAATTGCTCCATTTTGTGTCACCTTTTTGTCAGTCAATAACACTACTATTCATCCAATTTCCCAAGCACGCTGCCTTGGTTAAATATTTGACATCTCCCTTTCCTTCGCTCACATTCTGGCTCTTGCTAAATATTGCTGGTTTTCTCTCAGCACCGTTTCCACAATCTAAAACTCTCATGCCTACCCTCCTCTCCCATCTTTGCAATATTCTCCTCTCTAGCCTTTCCTTGTCTAAACTCACAATTTATAAAAAAAATTCCACCGTTTTTGATGGTGAAGGAGTACCCAGGCCATTAATAAAAGGTATTTGGCCCAGCTGGGTGCCCCTGAACCAGATTGCCAGGTGTCAGCTCTGCAACCCAATCAGGGTAATAATACTGCAAATTGTAGTCAAACTGCCTGTGTCTCTCCCCCCTGGGATAAGGGGGTGAGATTAATACCATGTAACGACTGTATAAGCCATGTAGCAGGGTCCCCTAAGTCATATTGTAAATGTGAAGTGTCAGCTCTGCAGCCCACTGCGAGTTGAGAGCCTGTACATACATTAGAATTGTCTGTGTGCGTCTGGCTAGGGATAAGCGGAACACATGCGCTAAAATGAGCTACATTGGCTGCAGTTATATTAAAGTGTAATAATATGTCTAAAATGCGCCCACTAGGAATAAGGGGCCTCTAGCACTGTTTAAAGGGTTAATTTGATAAGCGCGCCTGTGGTTATGGGGTCGAGCTCAGCATTACAACACTGTATCACTGTGTAACCGCAGACAAGCAAGGGAAGCCTTAACCGCAAGCTAAATTGGTTAATGGGCAACATTGCATCCCGGCCTCAAACCGTAGACCGGTGAAAAGTTACCACATCACAGCCCACACTTAATTTACTAGCTAACTTTTGATAGGAAGGTCATAGCTTTCTAATTTTTGTCATGCAGAGTGCTAGGGGGTAGACATAATCCAGTATAGTTATGAGACTGTAACATCTATTTAAAGGCATAAATGAGAAGTAGCTCAGAGGTTAGTCCCCCAAAATAACAAGAAACCCCACTAAAAAGCTGAGCAGTGAACCACATAACCCAGAACAAGGTAACCCCCTCCCCCCCTTTACCCCCTTCCCCCCCTTCCTTCCCTCCCCCCCCTTCCTACCTATCCCGCCCCGTCCCCTATCCCCACTGTCAATACACAGGACTCGAATTAAAGGCCCTAAGTATAGTAATAGGCTATTCCCCCTCCATATATGTGTATGGGAGGTAAAAGACCCCCAGGTCCGCACATACCTCTAGCACCCTAAAGAGACTCCCCTTAAGCGCCTTCCACAGAAAGGGTGACACTAAGAATCTCAGCGACAGAGATTATCACCCAAACCTACCAAACCTCGTGCTCGGCTGCAAAGTTACATGTTACTGTTATAGAAAATTATGTTATGTATGTTGTTGTATACAGTACCTGAAAAAAATGTTGTTTCAAGATACCCAGATTGATTTCCCTTCCCCTCTTCCCAACCCCCACCCCATCCCCTCCTCCCCCTCCGCCACTCCTCCCCTCCCCCAACCCCCCCTCCCCCTCCCTTCCCTCTTCCCCCCTCCCCTCCCTCCCCCCCCATCCCCTCCTTGAGTGAAACACACAAAAACCTGTGAATGCAAATATGAAAGCAAAAGGGGAAATCCTAAAATGGATACAGTAGAGGGTCTGGACCCCTCTATTGCACACGTACCGGCCTCCGGCGCCGGACCCACCCCCGGAAGGGGCGCTTAGCCCCACAAGCTGGTCGCTCAAAAGACCAGCCCCATGTTATTAAGGTCTCAGATAGACCTGATTTCTACTGCTCTCTATCTGCTGGTCCTGTCCCAGCAGATCTTCTCTCTGTTCCCTGCCTCTCCCCTCTCCCTCCCCCTCCCTCCACCTTGGCACACTAGATCGAAAACACATGCAGCCCAGGCCTACCACAAATGTTTGCTCGGGCGAAAACAAACAACTATACTCCGAAAGCAAGACCTTCCAGGTGGGAAAGGAAAGGTCATATGGCACACCATAACAAAAACCCCAATGGCTAACCTAGCGGCAATCAAAATAATCTCCCTAAATGTAAAAGGCCTACAAAACAATAGGAAAAGGGGACTAGCTCTCCAAGACCGTAAAAGATCAGGGGGCGATATCATCTTCCTACAGGAAACCCACTTCACATCCCAAGACCCACCAAATTTATTCAAAAAAGTGTTCCCAATGAGCTATTTTGCTTCATTTAGTAGTAAAAAAAGGGGAGTAGCAATTCTACTCCGACAGGGAACACCATTTAATCATGTCAAAACAACAGTGGACCCAGAGGGTAGATTTCTAGTGGTATACGGCTCAATAGCCGGCTCGGCGATTGCTCTGATCAATATCTATGCTCCTAACGAGAATCAAACTGAGTTTCTCTCAACAGTTCTCGAGAGCATAGACCCGGCATATTTGTCGTAAATACTGGTTGGCGGAGATTTTAACATGGTACTCAACCCTGCTGACGACAAATCATCCACTGCGGGCCGCCCCTATACAACACTCTCCCAACAAATAGGGAAAAGGTTTAGGGGGATTATAAAAGATTTCTCTTTAATAGACGTTTGGAGATCCCAGCACCAGGGCCAGCGAGACTACACCTTTTATTCAGCGCCTCACCAGACCTATTCTCGAATAGACTATTTCATAGTAACTAAAAACATCCTAGAGGCAGTGTGCAAATCAGACATAGGCCCAATTACGTGGTCTGACCATGCTCCCATTACTCTAACCTTATCAATCCCATTTACAAAATCAAATGTTTATTCATGGAGACTAAACGACTCTTTGCTGAACCATCCTGAGATAGAAAAGAGGTCAAAGCAGCACTTAAGGATTACTTCTTTTTTAACTCAGGATCAGTCACCTCTCCGACAATCCTGTGAGAAGCCCATAAGGCCTCAATCAGAGGGAAACTCATCTCTATTGCAGCCCACAGGAAAAAGGTCAAACTAAAATTACTCAAAGACCTCACGGATACCATCATCGAATTAGAACAATCACATAAAACCGCCCCATCTAAGAAAATATACAAATTATTAACTGCTGCCAGACTAAAATTAAAACCGGCCCAACTAGAGGATGTAGAGAAAGCTCTAAAATGGACGAACCAGCAGTATTATGATAAAGGTAACAAGGCAGACAGACTCCTAGCCAGTAAACTGAGAGGGGTTCAGAAAAGATCCCAAATAACGGCAATCAAGAATAGGTCTGGTGAAATACAATATAATGATAAAAAAAATAGCTGCGGAATTCACCAAATTCTATACCAAATTCTATAACTTGAGATCCCAGAATGGCCGAACCGAACCTAATGCTGCGGAAGCCATAAAAAAATATCTGGAGAAATGTCACCTCCCTACAGTAACGGAGGAGGAAAACGCGATACTTAACGCGGAAATTTCGAAAGAAGAATTAGAAGCAGCAGTGAAAGTACTGAAGGTGTCAAAGTCCCCTGGCCTAGACGTGTTCACAAATGTGAATTACAAAAGATTCTTACCTATACTATCCACGCATCTACTGAAGATGTTCAATTTCTTCATGGAAGGGAACCCAATCCCGACCTCTATGTCTCTAGCTTACCTAGCCATAATACATAAAGATGGAAGAGACCCGATGCAATGTGGAAGTTATCGCCCAATCTCCCTCCTGAACAACGACCTTAAATTGTATAGTAAAATTCAAGCAAATCGACTGAACCCTATCTTACCCAGGCTCATAAACATAGACCAAGTCGGATTTGTAGCGGGCAGGCAAGCCTCAGATAATACCCGTAAAATAATTAATATAATAGACCATGTTCACCTTACAGGAACCAAAGCAATCCTACTAAGCTTAGACGTGGAGAAGGCGTTCGACAGAATTGACTGGTTGTTCTTAGATAGCACCCTACGTAAATTTGGATTCAAAGACTCATACTTAGAGGGTGTCCGTAGACTTTACCAAGACCCTTCATCAATGGTGAAACTCCCAGGGGGCAACCTACAACGATTCAATATTAAAAACGGCACCAGACAAGGATGCCCTTTATCTCCTCTCCTCTTTGCACTGACAATAGAACCTCTAGCATCAAGAATTCGAGAAAACGTAGACATCCGAGAGATAAGCATCGGAAACAAACAATATAAGATTTCGTTATTTGCAGACGATATAATCCTAACGCTATCCCAACCCCAAATTTCTCTCCCTAATCTCCAAAAAGAATTTGAAGACTTCGGCATAATCTCATGGTACAAAATTAATAGCGATAAGTCTGAAGCAGTAAACCTAAATCTACCAGAGCCAGAGGTGAAATTACTAAAGCTTAATTTCAATTATCGCTGGAGTTCCTCATACATTAAATATCTAGGAGTAAATGTATCCAGGAACTACCAGTCTCTATACCAAGCAAATTACCCAGCCCTATTTCGGAAAATTAAGACCGACCTAGACAAATGGAACGGCTACAAAATTTCATGGATCGGGAGAATGATCTCGGTCAAAATGAACATACTCCCCCGCTTGCTATACTATTTCCAGACCCTCCCGGTCCACATTCCTGGCTCAGAATTGAAAGATCTACAAAAGCAAATATTCCACTTTATCTGGCAAGGTAAAAAACCTAGAACCGCTAGGTCAGTTCTGCTCACGTCAAGGGGGAGAGGAGGCCTTGGAGTCCCCGACATACTAAGATACTACCAGGCCACACAACTTAGACAGGTAGTAGTATGGAATGCTGAACCAGATCAATATTGCTGGTTAGATATAGAATCACAATACGCCGGCACGCCCTCTCTGCCAGCTTGTCTTTGGTCTCTGAATAAGGGAGACACATTACCTAGTAAATTTAGCCTTGGGTCAATGAGACACACATGGGAGATCTGGACGAAAACTAAACTCAAATTTAAACTCGCAGCCACCAACTCTCAACTCAATCCAATCTTCAAAAACCCTAAATTCCCCCCTGGCTGTGAGCCCAATTCGACCAATTTAAATAAAAAAACATCAGAGTAATCGCTGACCTGCTGAGCTTAGGGCAATTCCTGAGCTACCAAAGCCTTAAAAACAAATATGAACTTCCAGAACTAAATGCGTTCAAATATCTCCAGATTCGACACTTTTTACAATCATTATCTCCCACATTGGAGTTTCCCACTCTCACTAGGTTCGAAAGGCTGTGCCAGAACACTGCACACCAGAAAGGCCTCATAACGCAGATCTACGCTGAAATGGAGACAGCAACAGATCCCCCACCCACGACTATATGCAAAAGTGGGAGGTGGAATTAAATATAACCATAGAAAGAGAGGACTGGGAAAGTATATGGGAGACTGCCTCAGGAACTTCCATATGTACCACGACCAAAGAAAATATATACAAAATACTGTTCCACTGGTATCTTACCCCAGTTAGATTAAGACAAATCTACCCTCTGGCCTCCGATCTATGCTGGAGAGGATGCGGACAAAAGGGGGACATGGCCCACATATGGTGGTCATGCCCGGAGATTCAGAAATATTGGTCAACTATACAAAATATAATAAAAGAGGTCACAGGCCTCACCATACCTGTTAAACCGTTAACCTACTTGTTGGCCAGGCCAACAGAGATTGCTGACCGCCCAACAAGAAAATTAATCTCCTTCATTCTTACAGCGGCCAGATGTGCGGTGGCCGCCTCGTGGAAGAGGGTATCGCCCCCCCAAGCAAACAGTGAAAAGAAGAATTCACGAAGTAATGCTCATGGAAAAACTCACAGCCTTCTTGAAGAGATCCACATGGTCCTTTTATAACATTTGGGAACCATGGCTGACCCAACCCACAGATAGAAGACCCCATCTGACACCAGAAGGGAAATAATGACCTAGTAAAAAATATAAACTAGATAGAGAATGTTTGGTTGCTTAGCTAAGGAGGGAAGACAAGCCCCCCTCACCCCCCTCCCTTTTTCTGTTTCTCCCCCTACCCTCTTTCTCTCTTTCTCTCCCTCGCCTGCCCTCCTGGGTCTGTTAATAGGACCGGAGCCGCGGCGAGTCTATTGGTGTGTAAAAAGGAAAAAATCCTGTATAAGGTTATGTTGAAATGTATGTACATTGTATAAATGCCTAATAAATTTTTTTGAAAAAAAAAAAGAAGTTATTTCACTCTCGTTTTGGTCTCTCTGCCCCTCTTGTCCTAAGATCCTTTTAGTAGCTACCCAGTAAACTCTGCAATACTTGGAAGAATGTAGAGGCATAAAGAAGAATCTTGTGTAGCAGGGTATTCCTGGCGTTTACACAGCTCCTCAGACTGACTCTGTAGAGACAGGGATGGAATAAAAGAACTATGTCCTTGAACTCTGACACTGAGCAGGGAATGAAACATTGTGTCTGTGACATGTGGAGTCAGAGCTGCTGGAGCACGTGAGGTGCTAGGACAGTTATGGGAGCTAGTAAGGCTTCCTGGACTAGGCCAGAACTTACCCCCTAAGCCCCAGGTAGTACCCTCACTGTAGATAAGTGTGTGCGGGATCGCCAACAGCACAGGGATTAACCTTACATAGTAGTTACATAGTAGATGAGGTTGAAAAAAGACATAGGTCCATCAAGTTCAACCTATGCTAAATTTAGACAACAGAAACTTTATCCTATATCTATACTTACTTATTGATCCAGAGGAAGGCAAACAAAAAACCCCATTAAGGGGGAAAATTAATTCCTTCCTGACTCCAAGAATTGGCAATCGGACTAATCCTTGGATCAACATCCTTCCCATGTATACTTATTTGGTATATCCCTGTATACCTTTCCCATCTAAAAAGATGTCCAACCTTTTTTTGAACAAATCTATTGTATCTGCCATCACAGTCTCCATGGGTAATAAATTCCACATTTTAACTGCCCTTACTGTAAAAAACCCTTTCCTTTGTTGCTGGTGAAATTTCCTTTCCTCCAACCTTAAGGGATGGCCAGAGTCCTTTGTACTGCCCGTGGGATGAATAGTTCTTTTGAAAGCTCCTTGTATTGTCCCCAAATATATTTGTATATAGTTATCATATCCCCTCTTAGACGCCTCTTTTCTAATGTAAATAAATCTAATTTAGCTAGCCTCTCCTCATAAGTTAGAATGTCCATCCCCTTTATTAATTTGGTGGCTCTTCTCTGCACTCTCTCTAGTTCCATAATGTCTTTTCTTAGGATTCTGTAGCAAGATACCTCAGCGGAGCAGGAATCAGACTGTGTGTGAGTTACTCCAGCTGGTGGCAGCACCGCGTGGCAAACCCGGACGTGATGGGCTTGGTGTCGGAGACCCTGCGGCATGGGACCTGACCACCCCCATCTTGGAAGCATCTCCTGGTTAGGCAATACCAGGAAGGTAGAGTGCACCAACGATACATGAGGGTAGAGCTGCCCTCACATATACACGTGGGACAAGGGAGGCTCTGATGGACACAGGGTTACCAGTGCTCAGGGTATTTTAAGTATTGGGGAGAGACAAGCACCCTTATTATTGCACTGTTATTGTTATTGTATTGCTGTGTTGCATGTTGTTCTCTTTGCCATACTGTGGGCTCACAGTAAAGACCTATTGCATAACCTGTGTGAGTGTGATTTCTGGGTTATAAAGTATAGGTATACCGGTTCCCGTGAGGAGCTATCCCGCCAACGCTGGGATCCTTACTGAATGGAGGCGCTGCACCCATTCACCCCAGGCTCCCCACTAGCGGAGGCTTAGCCCCTGTAAGCCAACAGGTAGCACCATAGCGCATAATGCCTGCAGTTTCCCTTAGGGGTAGGGAAGGGGTGTTACACTTGTATCCCCTCTTACATCTCAGCAATAATCTCCTGCTATACCCCTTCTAACTCTGCTGAATGCAATCTCCTCTCTGCTCCATTTGTCTTAGTGGTATTCTCTCGTCTAAAAAACTTTTACTCTTTTGTCTCCCTTGCTGTGCAACTCCCTCATCCTCAGCCTTCACCAATCCACATCTCTACCCATCTTCAAGTCCCGCCTGAAATATCATCTCTTCAATGAAATATTTGCTTAGTCTGGGCCCGTGGCTAGTCCTTGGACATCTGATGCACTTTATTGCTCCATCAAATTTTTTTATATTGCACTTGCACCTATTGTATTCTGTAAATCTCCCATTATTCCAGTTAGATTGTAAAATCGGTATGGTTGGGACTCTTGTGTCCCCACTGTTTTAACTTCCTGTTTAACACACTTGTGAAATTGTGTATATTATCACCGTCTTTGTAATTCTGTAAAGCATTGGTGGGGCTATATAAATAAAATATACATACATACACCTTGTGGTGCTGAAAGACACCATACAGCACATTGACATGAATGAGCAGTAGTGGTTGTCGGGGTCTCCCAGACATCCTGCTCCTAGCCACAGTTCCTTCTTTGTCCACCAGGTGTGCTGTTGTGTTCTGTCTGCTCTGGGGTTCCTATGTCTGTCTTCTTGTTGCTCCTGTCTGTCCTTATAGTTCCTGCTTCCTGTTCTGTTCCTTTGCCTTTGTTTTGTGACAGACTCCTATGCTTATGCTTCTTTCCAGTTTTGTTCCTGTTCTGAGTCCTGTGCATATTAAAGGCCTTTGCTATTTAACTAGATTGCCCCAGTCTGTTTCATATATAGTAGTAGATGAGGTTGAAAAAAAGACGTACATCCATCAAGTTCAACCTATGCTAAATTTAGACAACAGATACTTTATCCTATATCTATACTTATTGATCCAGAGGAAGGCAAATAAAAAACCCCATTACGGCAAAAATAAATTCCTTCCTGACTCCAAGAATTGGCAAATCGGATTAATCCTTGGATCAACATCCTTCCCATGTATACTTATTTGGTATATCCCTGTATACCTTTCCTATTTAAAAAGATGTCCAACCTTTTTTTGAACAAATCTATTGTATCTGTCATCACAGTCTCCATGGGTAATGAATTCCACATTTTAACTGCCCTTACTGTAAATAACCCTTTTCTTTGTTGCTGGTGAAATCTCCTTTCCTCCAAACTTAAGGGATGGCCCCGAGTCCTTTGTACTGCCCGTGGGATGAATAGTTTCTTGCTAGCAAGTACCAGACCTGTCCCTGCTCCCTAGTCTCAGTTCCTGCTCCCCTGCCCAGTTCCTGCTCCCTTATCCTGCTCCTGCCCTCCTGTTGCCGAACCCTGCGTGTGACCCCGACGTTCCTACTTGCTGCCTGCTTCTGACCTCTGTGTGTCAAGAAAAGAGTCAAGGGAGGCAGGAGGAGAGTTAGGAAGAGGTGTAGGATGGGAGGAAGAAACAGAGGGGATGTTCTGACGTATGGATTCCACTTTTTCCTTAAAATAGTCAGCAAAGTCCTGAGCGGAGATGGAGGAAGGAGAGGCAGCTGAGGGTGGTTTGAGTAGAGTATCAAAGACAGAGAACAGTCGGCGTGGGTTAGACTTGTGCATGTTGATTAGTGAAGAAAAGTAGGCTTGTTTAGCTTGCGAGAGGGTAGAGATGAAACAGGATAGCATAAATTTGTATTGAAGGAAGTCTGCGAGAGTATGAGATTTCCTCCAGAGGCGTTCAGAGGAACGAGTGGAGGAACACAGCATGCGCGTGTGGGAATTTAGCCAGGGTCTAGGGTTAGAAGGGCGAGGGCGGCAGAGAGAAAGCGGGGCATGTAGATCAAGAGACGAGGACAAGGCAGAGTTGTAGTTCCTAACCAGGTGATGAAGCAATGTGTCTTTTGGCGCGGCGGCCGAGCGAAGGCCATGTCATGGCGGTGGATCAGCCTATGAGGCCGAACCAGCTGTGCGACGTCATGGTCGCGCTCCCACCATGCCCCCCAGTCTAAGAGCGCAGGGAGAATACACTGGTCAAACAGTTTTTTCCCCCCATATGCGATCCATCCTGTCCATTGATGGTCAGAGTCCCATAACTCTGCATTTCCAACCTTTATACTGGTGTGGGAGAGACATATTGCTTCTCTAACTCTGCTGTATGTGGCATGTTCCAGAATACTCAGCAGGTCTAGTGACTTCCTATGAGAGGCAATTAACCCTGAATATCCCCTAAATGAGATCATGCTACTTGTAACTAGATAACCTTGGTCTGCACAAAATGATATAATGGTACTCACCACCGACAACAAATACATCTATTTCACTCTTTATTGGTGTCAGATGTTCCTCCGTGTCGGGTTCTTCTTCCTCTGACTTAATCTCTAAACTTTCCTGTACAACCACTGGAAAACCTGCCAACGAGAAAAGGGAAATCCCTCATGTAAAGCTGGGAGTGGGAAATTGTATTGTATTGTATTGTATGTCTTTATTTATATAGCGGAATACTTGATCCACAGGGGGGGGGGAAGGGAGCGGTATTCTCAGGAACACACCAAGAAATAAAAAATATAAACACAGTGATAGTGCAATATGTTAAGACAAGCGGAGAATGGGTGAATCTTGGCTCTAATGCAATTCCTACTTACAGCATGTAAGATTTAAACAGGCAGTGGTCTGACTCTGTCAGGATGATGTCGGTGTGGGGTATACACAGAGAGGGGAACTTGATAGTAGTTAACTTCATGCGGGATAATCTCAAGGTATAACAGCTCAGGTTCACGTAGGATAATATGAAAGAAAGACGGACTATAGTATAGACCATAAAGTACAGATTTTTATCTCCTCAAGCAAGGTGCACAAACGTACTTACAATAAGTACTTGAAAGGTATTCCCGTAGCAGTTTCGTGAGACAGTAGAGGGCTTTTTGGCGATGGTGTGCTGGCTGGATAGCTTCCCTTCGCTTCATTCCACCTCCCCGTCGCGGTATGGGTCTGAAGTCACTTTCGGCCGGCAGGGGATGACAACCGGTGGAGAGCGGGGGAGATGAATCTCAGCCGATCGCTGGTATAGGCAAGCAGGCACTCACACGTCTTCACTTGCAGCAGGGCTCTGGGAGAAAGGCTTGGCTCAACGCGTTCGCTGTTCTCTAACAGCTTCCTCAGGAGAAGCGAAGGGAAAGCTATCCAGCGCAGCACCATCGCCAAAAAGCCCTCTACTGTCTCACGAAACTGCACGGGAATACCTTTCAAGTACTTATTGTAAGTACGTTTGTGCACTTGCGTTATGAGATAAAATCTGTACTTTATGGTCTATACTATAGTCCGTCTTTCTTTAATTATCCTACGTGAACCTGAGCTGTTATACCTTGAGATTATCCCGCATGAAGTTAACTACTATCAAGTTCCCCTTGTTGTATACCCCACACCGACATCATCCGACAGAGTCAGACCACTGCCTGTTTAAATCTTACATGCTGTAAGTAGGAATTGCATTAGAGCCAAGATTCACCCATTTCCGGCTTGTCTTAACATATTGCACTATCACTGTGTTTATATTTTTTTCTTGGTGTGTTCCTGAGAATACCGCTCCCTTCCCCCCCCCCTGTGGATCAAGTCTTCTCATGTAAGGAATCTGTACATATTCCTTGGAAGGTGGAGAAGCGTGTTCTTCTGGGATACACATCCCTTTTAAGTATTGCATTTGTTTATTGCACTTTATTATATTAAGGTGTTTATTAGCGCCGGTACAAGTCATTTGGTTGCTTTATTTATATAGCGCCATAAATCTACATAGCGCTTCACAGTAGTAATACATATCATATAAATAACAAATAATATAAATAACAGATCATGGGAATAAGTGCTTCAGACATACTGTAAAAGTAACATTAAGGAAGGAGTCCTTGCTCTGAGGAGCTTACAATCTAATTGGTAGGTAGGGAGAACGTACAGAGACAGTAGGAGGGAATTCTAGTAAGTGCGTCTGCAGGGGGCCAAGCTTTATGTATCATGTGTCCATGATTATCCAGTGCTATTCATATGCTTCTTTAAGCAGATGTGTCTTAAGGTGAGTCTTAAAGGTGGATAGCGAGGGGGCTAGTCGGGTATTGAGGGGAAGGGCATTCCAGAGGTGTGGGGCAGAAAGTGAGAAAGGTTTAAGGCGGGAGAGAGCTTTAGATACAAAGGGGGTAGAAAGAAGACATCCTTGAGAAGAACGCAAGAGTCGGGATGGTGCATAGCGAGAAATTAGGGCTGAGATGTAAGGAGGGGCAGAAGAATGTAAAGCTTTAAAAGTGAGCACGAGAATTGAGTGTGAGATACGTGATTTAATCGGAAGCCAGGAGAGGGATTTCAGGAGGGGAGATGCGGAGACAGATTTAGGAAAGAGTAGAGTGATTCTGGCAGCAGCGTTTAGGATAGATTGGGGAGACAGGTGAGAGGTAGGAAGGCCGGACAGCAGGAGGTTGCAGTAATCAAGACGGGAGAGAATGAGGGCCTGAGTCAGAGTTTTAGCAGTTGAATAACAGAGGAAAGGGCGAATCATTGTAATATTGCGGAGGAAAAAGCGACAAGTTTTAGAAACGTTTTGAATATGAGAGGAGAATGAGAGAGAGGAATCAAGTGTAACCCCTAGGCAGCGTGCTTGGGCTACTGGGTGAATAATCGTATTTCCAATAGCAATGTGGAAGGAGGTAGTAGGGCCAGGTTTGGGAGGAAATATAAGGAGCTCTGTTTTTGCCATGTTAAGTTTCAGTCGGCGGATGACCATCCAGGATGATATTCCAGAGAGGCATTCAGAAACTTTGGTCTGTACAGCAGGTGTAAGGTCAGGGGTTGAAAGGTAAATTTGTGTGTCGTCAGCATAGAGGTGAAATTTAAACCCAAAAGATGTGATTAGGTCACTGTTGCAGGGTACATGCAACTACACACGCGGGTTTCTGGACAAGGCTTATTTATTTAGCCTTGAAAAAATATACAGCACACAAAACAAAAATAGCTTTTCACCAGCAACAAAAGGAAAATAACTTTTCTTCAGCAGACAGACAAAAACAGTTTCTCTTTAGCAGACAGTGTATATGGCAGTTGCCCTTTTCTATGCAGGGGACAGACAGTTCACAATTCATCTACTTTTCTAATCAGACCTTTGTATCAGGAATCTCTTTAGCAATCTCTTTAGCAGCTTACTCCTCAGTCCTCAACAGACAGCCTCCATCTGTCTACAGCCTGGGTTTTAACACA